>JAWNNQ010002134.1:0-76580 GCA_035044765.1 Leucophenga montana | reverse complement strand
GGGCATATCTCGCTCATTTTTAGCTACCTCCTAATAAAAACTTACCGCCCAATTTTTGCATTTCTGTATGAAAACTTTCTTATTACAATATATACTCGTATAAACATAAAATTTAATAAAGTGGCCTCCTATGGCCTAACGCCAAACATGTTGAGAAATAGATTTGATTTCTCCATGAAAAACTTTATCTTTTCCGGTAAAATCAACTTGGCATGTTGGCTTCATATGGACGGATGAATATCAAGTAGCATGTCAATACGATTGTTCAGTTTTTATTCATCTCCTCACCGAATAATATTTATTTGCAGACCGTGTGCTTATAGTGTAATCAATTGGCCAAAAGGATTACGAAATCCGAATGATTTGAATAGATCCACAGGGCCACAGTACTGATAACCGATATGTATGTGCAAACCAATTAGCAAAACTAAAGAATAACAGCACAGTTTACAAAAGTGTTCCATCTAATCTACTACCAGTAAACCTACTACTACGCAGAAAAAATTCCGGTTACAAAATTGCACAGTTCAAATATCAAATATCCAACAGTTTATAGCGAACCTGACTCATCATTCTCCATCTATTAACCGTCTGAAACGGAAAAACTTTCAGAGATTTTTCAAACGTTTTTGAACACATACGGTACGTTAACTATAAGGCAAGTGTTAACTATACGCAGCATCAATATTACAGCAATTACAGACGGGCTACGTAAGAAACACAGGCTTTATGTGACAGTAGCGTACCCGGCGTGCGTTGATACGCCACCACTTGGTTTAATATTGTGGCAAAATCAATTTTTCCAGCATATCTTAGTTTTCACAGTTGTATATGTACGAAATCTCATTATTAATCTGCATTAAAAGTTGCTGAAATATAACGAATGTGGTGCTTCTCTTATATGCAGGCGTGGCACCATCCACTTTTGCAGTGGATCATATTTCTACCGGTTTGTTTGTTTTGGGTTTTCTCGTATATATGTCATGGTACCACCTTATATAAACCTATATCTAAGCCTTCATCCGGAACCTATCTGTCTACTTGTCTTATGAAACCAATTGCAAATACCCGTAATAGTTTCTGAGATTGGTGGTAACAAACAGACATGAGCGGCAGGTGACTTAAAGGTATATTTGTATAGATTAATATGAAAATTAGCTATAGAGTTAGTTTATTTTATTTTGTATCTCCTGCACCGATAAGTGAAAATTTTGTTAAATTTTGTGCTTGCGACAAAAAATAAAAATAATATGGTTTCCCGTTTCAGAAATAGTAGCAATCGGGTAATTTTGCGTATTCCAGTAGGTATTCCTGTGCGCTATTTGTATAAAGCGTAAGCTGTTCAGCTGAAACGCCCAACTTAATCGGCATAGTATATCAATTAATTTATCATTAAATATTTATAGCTAAGCCTTGGTGTTGAAGTTAATTTTAAAGGATTCATAAGAGATGGCGTAACTAGCACTAAATCGCATCGGGTAAATCTGTGACTATATTCATATAAAAGCCTAGTTTATAAGCTTCAATTTTCAGTATGTGTCAGTCCACTGAAGTGTAAACAACATATTTTTTTGGATCTGTGAACATGTCGACTTTTGTTCCAACAAAACGCAATTTGCGGGAAGGTTTGCTTTTGTGCTTTCATTTGAAGAAAAAAGCAGCAGAAGCCCATCGTACGCTTTGTGAGGCTTACGGGGGCTATGCTCCATCGATTTAAACTTGTGACTTCTAATTTCGTCGCTTTAAAAGTGTTGATTTTGATACGGAGGACAAAGAACGTCCGGACCAGCCCAAAAAGTTTGAAAATCAAGAATTGGAAGCATTACTCTATGAAGATTCGTGTCGAACACTACAAGAATTGTCAGCATCATTGGGAGTTGACTTGTCAACATTTGGCAAACGCCTCAAAGCCATGTGAGAGATTCAAAAGCAAGGAAATTGGGTGCCGTACGAATTGAAGCCAAGAGACGTCGAAAGGAGATTTTTCACTTGTGCGAATTGCATCGTACTGGTGATGAAAAGTGGATCCATTACGACAACCTAAAGCGAAAAAATCAACCACCCGGTCATACATCAACATCGACGGCCAAGCCGAATATTCATGTTGCCAAGAACATACTCTGTATTTGGTGGGATGAGAAGGGTGTTGTGTACTATGAGCTGCTGCAATCTAATCAAACCATCATTCGTGAACGTTACAAATGACAATTGATGCAATTGAGCCGAGCATTGAAGCAAAAACGGCCGGAATATGCCAAAAGACACGACAAGGTGGTTTTTCAACATGACAACGCTCGGCCACTTGTTGCAAGAACCGTCAAGGACACGTTGGGAGCGTTGAATTGGGATGTGCTATACACGCCAGTAACACCCCCCCCCCCTATAACCAAGACATATCTCCTTCTGAATACCACTTGTTCAGATCGATGACCCACGCCCTGGCAGAGCAGCGCTTTACTTCTTACGAGGATACCCAAAAAATGGGTCGATTGCCTTAAAAGACGAGCCGTTCTTCCGACGCGGAATCCATATGCTGCCAAAAAGATGGGAAAAAAGATGTAGCTAACGATGGACAACACTTTGTAGCATTTAAAAACAAAAAACGCTCAACGATCGAAAAAAAAACCTTTAAAATTAATTCCAACACCTCAATACTTGTATAAACCTATAACTAAAGCTTCTTCGGGAAATTGCCGGTCTATTTGTGAAAACCAATTGAAAATCATCGCATTAGTTTAAGTTTATTAGTTTAAGGAGGCGACTTCAATTTATATACATACATATAGATTGGGACTCAAAATACCATGGAGAGCAGTATGGAAAGAGAGATGGGGTGCTTCGACATGAATTTTAAAGACATCTTGCAAATGTCATTAATTTGTTTCATAGGGAAAAGTGTGAATAGTGAAGAAACTTTATCAAATCATTAAATGGAGAAGGTGAATGCTTGAAATAGATATTTCTAAAACCTAGTGGAGCGAAGATATTGGGTACACAATTTCACTGCACTTAACCAAGAATTTGATGATCCCTAAACAATGCCTGGAATACCAAAAAAAGGCAGTTATTAACAATTGTTTGGGAATTTAATGTTCGGAAGATTTGCAAACTTATGTTCATAAAATGCCAGCATCTTTTGAAAACAAAGTTGTCTTTGAAAAAATATATTTTCTACTTTACCATAGAACATTTTTGGACGTTAAGTTTCTACAGAGTCAGATGAGCAGGGAGAGAGCTTGCAACATGAGCATTTTTAAACTAGAAAAAACATTGATTCGATGAAAACAATGCAGGTTTAATCGATTAATTAGCTCGGATGGACGATTACGTTGACCGTAAAATGGATGTAGCGCACGGTAGCATTCCCGAACTGAAGCACAAAGCAAATTTGCGCAAATTGTAAACCAAACTGAGCACAAATGCGTTCCAGATGTAGATCTGACCAATTTATGACAGAATAATGGAAACAACTACAGAAAATGGAACAACTACAACACTCTATATTGGTTTAAAACTTCATTTTCATCATAAACTGTGGTGACTACTCATAAAACAAATGACGCAATTCGATTTCTAGGGCTCCTTCTTCTATTACGGGAGACCATAAGCTACGAGCGTACAAAGATCTTCTCCTATTACGGAAGTTCAATGATTGCGACTTCCGGCAAATCTCTCCGAAACTTTTTTAGTACCATTACAAAGCAAAATTTTGATAACTTCATTTGTTTTCTGTAAGTTTGCTCGTAGTCACCTCGGCTGATAGCTGAATGTGTCATCAAATCGGTTTTTAAAGTCCGTTTAGCAAGGCGTCTGATTTTCATATACGAGGAGAGAAAGAAAATTTGAAAATGGAAAATGAAAAATGAAAAATGAAAAAAGAGGAAAAAGAAAAAATTAGTGAAAAACATTTCCATTTAATTTTCTTTCTTAGTTCCTCCTTATGAAAATAGGTGCGAACACAAAATGCTAACTTTTTTTTTAGCATTTTTTATAGGATTTTTCAATAGGGTATTTTACGGTTTTTCACAATTTTGTGCTTTAATATGAACGCACCCTGAAATTTTTTTCAGAATCTGTCAAATTTTGAAATGTCAGCCAAGATATACATTTCTAGCATGGTGAAGTTCAAAATGGAGCAACGTTTCGAAATTACTACCGAAATATTGAGTCGGTGGTTGCAATGTTGCAAGAGCGCTTTTGATCCAATCAATGTTACGAAAGCAAAAGCAAAGCCTAGCAAGAAAGCAGTTTCATAACTGTTTTCTCGCTTTGATATCGCTTGAACTTGCTTTCCGTTTCGCTTGCACTCTGACACCTTTTATGCGTTCACATAAGAGAGTACAAGCAATGGTTTGCAGCTTCCAGTGAGCACTTTTATAGTTTCCTGATGTTTCTTGCTGCATTTAATAACAATTAAACAAAAAATTCTACTGTAAATTCGTTCATTTGACATGCAAATTTAAGAGTTTGAAGATTTTATCACAGATCACTCACTATCAAGAGAATTTGACAAATATGAAGAAGACCACTCTTAACTCAAGCTCTTTTTAATAAAAAAAAAAAAAAACAAGATAAAACGTTAACTTCGGTTGAACCGAAGCTCTAATAAGTACCATTCACCGGAAATTTTAAATCGTATTGAAAAACATAAACGAGGATATTTAGATAGGGGCTACCCCAAAAAGTGGGCGGTACACGCTCACTAGTAGTTGTGTATGAAGCAATGTAGCAGATGTGTAAGATGACGCCATTATGAATTTCAAGTTGATATTGACGTTTTTTTGTACAAATGCATAAAACTGAGCTGTGAATTTGTATGGGTCTACCTTAAAAAGTGGGCGGCACACGCCCATTTGTATATGTATTTGAAGCGATTGTTCACTAAAATACACCAAATCAAATTTCAAGCTAATATTGATTTAAATGAAGAATTTTTTCATAAAAACACACAAAATTGGACGGTGGGTTTGTATGGGGGCGACCTCAAAAAGCGGGCGGGCTACGCCCAATTGTCTATGTATGTAAAGCGGCTGTCTCTTAAAAGGCACCATATCACATTTCAACCTAATATTGACTTAAATAAAAAAGTTTTTCTTACAAAAAGTCAAAAGTGGACCATAGGTTTGTATGGGAGCTACCCCAAATAGTGGGCGGGCCACGCCCGTTAGTCTATGCATGTTAAGCGGCTGATCATAAAAAGGCACCACATTGCATTTCAACCTAATATAGACTTTAATAAAGAAGTTTTCATACAAAAAGTCAAAAGTGGGCAGTAGGTTTTTATGGGAGCTACCCTAAATATTGGGCGTGGTGGGTCACACCCAGTAATGTATATGTCAAGCATCCATACACCAAAAGTTACCATATCAATTATTAAGTTGATATGGATTGATATTGATTTTGACAAAAAGTCAAAAGTGAGTCAAAAAGAGTTTGTATGGGGCCTACCCCAAAAAGTGGGCGTCAATCTTGATGCTCTATTAAACTGCAATAAAAAGAAGTATAAGTGCAAAATTTCAACTGGATAGCATAAAAATTGGTCCACAAAAAATGCGAAACAACATGCAGACAGACGGACAGACAGACAGACAGACCGACAGATGGACTAGATCGACTCGTTTCGTCGAGCTGATCAAGAGTATATATACTTTATGGAGTCTATGATGCTGCCTTTAATGCATTACAGACTTTTAGACAAACTGATAATACCATTTGATACTATGTGTGAATGGTATAAAAAGGACGAGGTTCCCATTTTGTCGGTCTCGCCGATAATTTTGTACCACATGAACAGATTTCTTTGGGTCCATGTGGTACAAAGTTATAGGTGCACATAAAATACATAAAAAAAAAGATTCCGATGAATTGGCATCGTTTAAGAAATTTTTCTTACATGTTACATTTCTTGAACGAAATTTTCCGTATAAAAATTGGAAGGTTGCGAATTTAATGTCGGTTTCTATTGTTGATTTTTCCAACATGCCAGGAAATTATTTGAACTCCGAAGTGTTACTAATTTTACAAGAAATCAATTTTTAATTATAGCATCTAAAAAAGTAACGTTCATCCTAATGAGTTTATAGACTTTTCAAGCAAGGATAATGACTTTTATTATTAGTGATCGAAAACTTTATAAAGCTAGTAGATCACACTTAATAGAAAAGCATTTAAAATTGTTTTGCTAACAGATGTTCCGGTCTCGGTTAAAAAGAATCACGTATAATCAAAGTATTTAAAAATTTATTTCATTTTATAGAAAAACTTGTTTGATCAAATAAATATTTTAATGCTTTTTTTCAGACTTACTGTTTTTTTGGTTTATACTTTTCAAGTATGGATGTTCATTTGCGTGGCACTAAACAAGAAAACACTAAAAAAAAAAACAAACAAAAACTGCACTATTTTGCGTTACATCGCTTAGATACGCTCAGTACTATATGTAAGTAAGACTCTAAAACTGTTTAAACCAATAACTGCTGCTATTTTATTTGATCTACAGTTTACGATTTGTAATTCACAGCGAATGTCCGAACAGCTGAACAAACACAGACGACAGAGTCAAAGGCTAACTCAGCTGTGCGCGTTGTGTCCAATATAAAATTGTTTATTATGGAACTTAAACAAAACTGCTGAATACAAACTAAATTAATAAACAAACAAATTTTGTACATACTTGTATATGTATGTACATACATACATATGTATACAAAGCGACAAACAAAATCACGGACGGACGGATGGACGGATGGACGGATGGATGGATGGATGGATGGACGGATGGACAAACACGCTCGTCTCGTCTCATATTCAAATGTGCACGCGTCTCGACATCTCTTATCGGTATCAAATTGTATTCATTATATATTTATTTAATAATACATAATTCTTTTGTTTCGTCTTTGTTGTTGTTGTCGTTGTTGTCGTTGTTGTTATTGTTATTATTGTTATTGTTGTCGCGTTTGCATTTCAGGAAATATTTACATAAACTTCACATTTTAAAAATAAACGCAGTCTTATCATTTGGGACATGAATTCGACGAAGTCGTCGAGCTATTTTTATACTTGTAGTACATACTATTATACTTACTACGCGAGCATGTATACTAGTAAACGAAATCAGTTTGTGTGCTCTTAGGTTTGGCATTTGACAGAACCGACTACGGGAAGGTTATGTCAACCAAAAAGAACCGAGTACACAAAGTAAGTGTTTCAAGTAAATATAACAACAATTCCTAGTGTGCCGTTTTACATTTTGCAGTTTTTTTTTTTTTTTTTTTTTTTGCTAAAAATAGCATTTTTTAAAGTTTACTACTATCGAAATTTTGGCACACATGCTGCAAAAAGCTGATAGAAACGTTTGAAAATTTCAAGAAATGCTGAGAATTTGGGAATTTTTCAAACTTTTCATAATTTCCAAACAACAGAACACATGTTTCAAAAAAAAATTGCTAAACAAGTAAGATAAGGAAATTTGTAGACCAGCACGCTTAAAGTTCAAAAATTGAAGTTTAGCAGAATAAAAACTTGAAAAAAAATTAGCAACAGATACTCGACTCGGCACTGCTCTAATACTAATTTCGAGAAATGTATTGCAAAAAGTTGCAAAACGTGACTCTAAAAAATACAATTATATGGATACCATTTATAAAAGTATGCGAGATCTCAGCGTTCATACATACGAAAGATGGACAGACGGACACAGCTATGTATATAAACTCGATGCACAGTGGTTCAAAATTGGACAAAAAAAAAAAAAAAAGAAAAATCATGTATTTGAGTTTGCTGACTATAAACATGTAACAAAATTTTCGAAAATAAAATGCCGTATCCAAAGTGGTAAACTGATTTTTTTTTTTTTTTTTAGAAGTTATTAAACCGAAACGAAATTTTGCGATTTTGCGATTTTGAGGTTTTGAGAACAAAATGGCAGACCCAAAATAGTTGACAAATTATAGAAAAAGTCATTCACTCGCTTTTAGGCGCAGTATTTAAGAGTTTTTGGATTCGCTGATTAGCATATTGAATTTAGTAGAATTCCAAACTTTAAAATGACGCATTCATTCAATAGGGGGCATAAATTTCAGCGAAAGTTCATTCAATACTCAGTATGTATATATTTAAACTGTACTGTATAGTATGAAACTAAATTCAGAATGCTTAAATTTACGTACGATATCTTAAGCGGCGTTATTAAAATCTACTAAAAACCAAGTTCCAACCAGTCTAAATAAACGATTTCTAAAATTTGTACATCATTATGAATTCGCCCATTTGAATTCGTTAGTTTTGACATTAGATACGTAAACAGCGTAGTTAAAAACGTATTATCAATGGCAGTTTGGATTTTATGCCAGTTCTTTTAGAGTTTCTTTCAATAATATGTTTTGTTGAGTTAATTTTCTTTTGTGTGGAAAAATAATCTATCAATTTTTTTTTTTATAGATATTTCATAATTATATCAATAAGTAACATTTTGGCTGTGGAATATTTATTGGAGTACAATTTTCTTCCATTTTTCGAATTTTGGCCAGTTTTTCTGTATTCGAGACCACTGTGCGACGCATATTTATGCTTTATGGATTCTGCCACGCCTTCTTTCGACTGTCGTATACATCTGCAAAAACTTAATACGCTTCAGGGCGTGTTATAGCAAAAAAGAGCGTCGACAGTCGAGTTTGCACGACTGCAAGATACCCTATTCACACACTTCAACTACACACTTCTATAGCTGTTGGAACTGAATCTCTGTCCCACCTTTTATTACGTTTAATGTAAGCTTTATAGTACAACATATGAGGTAGTTAGCTTAGCTTAATAGCTTAGCTTAAGCAACGCAAAGCTTTTCAGACAAGTTTGGCGGTTTTGTGTCGAGTTAGTACCTCTTACTGTGGGGTTTTGGCAGCTTCTTTACGTAGACTCTATCGGAAAATGAGTTAGAGGAATCGAAATATACAATTTTTATGACTCTACCTATTATAATCTTAGGAGTTAGACATTTCAACAGACTTTTGTTTGTTTTTGGACTTTTGAAAAATTGTGGAGTGCGTGGAGTGGTTCACCTGCGAAATTTTTTAGCTCAAATTGCCTTCAATGTTTGTTCACTGCTTCTTAAAGGTGCATAAATTAAGCTAAAGAACTACAATTTTTTAAAGATTCTTTAGAAAATTTCACTTTACAATTCAATACAATGAAATACGAGAAGATGGCCTCAATTAAGTGAACCACTTCACCCCACATGAACCACTCCGCCCCACTGACGCCATTTTTAATAAATATTCTCGTTACAACGATTATTTTAAGGTAAAGCGAAACCAATACGAAGCATTTATTTCAGTTATTTAAATTTCTATTTATTGCGCTTTATTTCAATACACTGAAAAACTTATAGAATTCTTTTTCTGAAACCTGTTTTTTGGAGATCCGACCCAAATATACTATAACTAACTACACCGCTGACTATTGAAAAATCAAAAGAAGTCCGCTGTCTACTTCATCTAACATAAACTTATAAGCGAAAGAAAAGTCTAGTACACTACGCCACATTTTGCGAACCGCTCCAGCCTACTTTTTGTGGCATTTGCCTAAACTTAATATTTTCTTTTTACCCTATTGGTGCAGTTTATGCTATACTATTAATAGAGTGGTATGAGAAGTACTATGAGAAGTTTTTGAAAAATTACTTACTTTTCTATCGTAACCTTACAAAAGTGAATTAAATCAAAACCATGCAGTGTATCCAAAAGAGATCGCCACTCACAGATATGGTAGCTAATGATCGGAGAGTTTGTTTCGTGTATCTCAGAGGAACTATGAAACTAATGAAATGTTTTATTTTTAGAGAATTGTGTAGAAATTGTACACTTTTCCCTTTTGCTTTCAATATCTTCAAAATTCCATGAAAATGCTGATGTTACAAAAAAAAAAAAAAATAGACTAAGGTTAAAGATTATCAGTCGACTTAAGCTCAAGCGCTTAATTAGTAAAAATTAAAAAAAAAAAAAAAAATATTACAATTACAACACCTTTATTCACTTCCTATCTGTAAAACGAACGAAAACCAAAGCTCCTTGTTAAATGAATTATTTTGGGTTAACCAAGGGCTTGAGATTAAATTCATGAACCTTAGAGCGTGATCTTTTGCATCCGAAACAAACAAGTTTTAAAAATAATTTTAATTGGAATAACGATTTCATAATTATTTCGTAGATCCGCAAATGATATGGGCTTAGATTAAACAAAATTTTTGTTTAATTTTTAATGTGTGACTATGCTCTGAGCTTCTAGGTAACGGTAACTTTAATACTTAGAGAGAGAGAGAGAGAGAGAGAGACAGAGAGAGAAAACAACATTTTTTAAAATTTAGACATTAATATAAACAAGTTTATCAGGAATTTTGCCTTCAGTGAAAAAAAAAAAAACAACCAATTTTGCCAGATTAATAGAGTTTCGAAGTACTTTTCTTGGAGATAAGAAATTGACCCATGTATTAGTACTCTGTGGAACATATACATAGCTGAAAATGTATTTCCTAGACTAATATCTGGACTATTTTCCCGAGATCATAACTGGGTCATATTAGTGTGATGGAGCGAAAGTATGAAGATCGATGGCGTGAAGCAAAGTTTTTTTTTTTTTTATTTGTATAAGCAGTTTTTTTGCTCATTTTTTTACTCTCTCATGTTATATAATAAAATTTTAGCAAAATTTAAAACAAGCATTGGATTCTACTATAAAATTTTCTATATAATGATATGATTTTTTTAACTGTCGTTTTTTTTTCCAATGTGAAAAGCGTATAATAACAGCAACCGTTCTTGTTAACAGCGAACGTTTAGCTATGGAGTCACGTGTTTCGAACTCAGCTATGAGTTCTCATCGGTTCGCTCGGACGTATGTTATAAACTTTGCTATTTATATCACATAGCTTAACATTCACGTATTGTAAAATTAAACTGACATTGAAACAGTTAAAAATAATTTCTATTGCAAGAAATCAACAACAGAGTCACACAACATCGCTTCGTTTCAAAATGCTTGATAGCAACTTTCCATGAACTTCATTTGGTAACGAAAACGTGCACCATCAATCCTCACTTTTATCACTTAAATTATCCAGGAAGAAATTCATTCAATTCCGATAAAATGTTCCAAAAATGCATAAATTAAAACAAAAAACAAAAAAGAAATACAAATGGTTGAAATAAATAGGACTTTTGATGGCTTCTACATTCACAAAAAACTCTTTCCTTTCATCGGCAAATGCATTTCTCCGCAAATGTAAAAATCACGCTGTTGCAAATCAAACGCATATTAAGAATGTTTATTGATAAAGATGTCCATCGTTGAGCTGGATCGATTATAGTGCAACAAATGCCTTTCGGTAGCACGAGGTTTCGTGAAAATACAATAAATTGATATTTTGGAAATGCTCTATTCCAATTCCTCAAATTTTGAATGAAGATATTGTCGGATGTTTGTTGAATTAACGCACAATTTTTATGGAATCTGCGGTGTTCATGGATTTCTGATGGAGAAACATCGAATTCTAAGTTTAAAACTGTACTTAAGTCAAGTACAAAAGTCTCTTGAAGCAAGTAGAAAATTATTATATCAATGTCTGAAAACTCTCTCAGCTGCTCTAATTTCATTGTGGCGTCTGGCATTGAGAAAATCATTTGGTTGTGTTTTAGCAAATCTATGTGTTGGGTACCTGTTAGCAGAAGTACTTGTAGCTAAAATAAATAGTAAAATAGTTAAACTTTAAGTACATTTTGCACTCAAATTACAAACATTTTTGGCTTGAAATGAAGCTCATTCGAGCTTAAAGCGGGCTAAAATTACATTAATTTCGAAATTGAAAAAAAGTGTGAACCCAAAATTTTGTACTTCGTTTCAGAAATTCTGTACTGACCGCTATGAAGCAATTCAAGTAGGAAACATTAAATTGTTATACTCTCTACACATAAAGTAAAAGGATTAACGAGCCATGAGCCCATGAGCAGCATCAGAAGTAGCGTTGATATAGTCTTGTTCGTCTGTTTGTCAGTTTGAACATCGGCATCTTAGAGACTACAAAAGATGGAAAACTTGAGTTTGGATAGTTCGACTCTTCTATTACCTCAGATAATATGTTATAATCGAACATGCTAAGCCTACTATGAGAGATAGCCCCCACACAATTTTGACCCCTTATTAAGTATGCATAAATGTCAAAATTGGTGTTTCTTACGTAAATTCTAATAAAATGCCGCATACGTTTAGATCGGGTCCATATAAACTAAAACATCATTTTGTGTTTCTGTATGAAAGTTTTGTCTTTTTGTTTTTAATTAAGAAATTTAGGGCAAATTTCGTGTTTTCTTCTTTCTTGTTTGTGCAGTGGAATGGGGTCGTTTGCAGACCATGTTCACATTAGTGATGGAAAGCTATTATTTGCCACTCACTGTGGAATGGACAAAAATGAACACACAATACAGCATAGAAACATCAGTTAGAACATTCCCAGAATAGCGATGGAAAAAACTTTTACCAGCGAAGACACAGAGGAAGCCTCGAATACAATACTTCTTTATTGACAAAATCACTGGGACAACGTACGAGAGGCAGTCGCTCTCAAGCATGCTTCGCAAATAACATGTATGGCAAGCGGCGCCTTCTTACTTGTGGAGCTGTCTGATAAACGATTGTAGCGCCACAGTGTGATCTAAAAATAACAGAAATTTGAATCTAAATCATAGCGCCATCTATTAAATGCAATCGGTATTAGAAAGGTGCATTTTTCTTCTTTCGATGTTCATGCAGATAAGTTCATGCTAAACGTTTGGTAGCTTACAAAATGGCACACGTTTTAATAACAGCAGTTTTTGTTGTTATGTCGCAAAAAACTTAAGAGCAAATATTAAATTTTGTTTTAAACTCGGTAAAAAATTTGCTAAGGCATACGAATTGTTTATGACAATGATGATTGTATGAGTCGTACTTAAGTTTACACGTGGTTTACACGATTTAAAAACGGTCGTGATCGTTGATGAATGATCATCCAAGACCTGGACGACCCAAAGCATCTAATCGTGCTGAGTTAGTGCAAAAAGTGAGTGAAATAAACGCTATCAATGCAAATTTCACTGTGCGAATGCTGGCAGAAGAATTAAATTCATTTTACTGTGCAATCTACAAAAAATTAACTGAAGATTTGGATAAAAGAAAGGTGTGTGTGTGTGTGTGTGTGTGTGTGTGTGTGTGTGTGTGTGTGTGTGTGTGTGTGTGTGTGTGTGTGTGTGTGTGTGTGTGTGTGTGTGTGTGTGTGTGTGTGTGTGTGTGTGTGTGTGTGTGTGTGTGTGTGTGTGTGTGTGTGTGTGTGTGTGTGTGTGTGTGTGTGTGTGTGTGTGCACGTTTTGTTCCACATCAGTTGAATGATGATCAAAAAATCGCTCGTGTAGAGCATTCATTGCAAAGACATCACTTCAACAGCTGAAAATGTTACAGATTTTCTTGATTCAATCATGGCTGGTGCTAAAACATGATGTTTTAAATATGATACTTTAACTAAGCGACAATCTGCAGAATGAAAGTCAAAAGACGAGCCAAAACCTAAAAAATTGCGTTTTCAGAAGTCAAGTGTTAAGAGTTGTCTTGATTCGCAAGGAATTTGTTCCCGAAGTTCAAACTGTCAATGGAGCATATTATTTACAAGTTTTACATCGCGTTTGTGTTCGAGAGTTCTACGTGTTAGTAACGAAAAAGTCATTGAATTTTTTATGAGAAAAAATAGTTTTGTCTCATCGATCATCCCTTCGATCTATCATCATGCGATTATTTTATCTTGCCAAAAATTAAAACTGCAATGAAAGGAGCTTTGTACGATGACATTCCAGTTATACAAACAGCCGTGACACAGTTGTGCTAAAGAACATGCCAAAAAGTGGGTTAAAAAAGTCTGTGGATAACTTGGTTGAGAGTTGCAAACGTTGTATTCTGAGTTAAATGGATCGTATTTTGCATAACTATTAGCTTTGAAACATAATACCATGTTGGTTCTTATTTTATAACTAAAAAGTTCGGTTCTTTTTAGAATACACCGTGTAAGTACTAAATATGTAAGTAAGCACATCTATTGGAAAAGTTTTAGTACTTCATAAGTTTTTATTCGATTTTATTTGACTTAAAGACCATTTAAATGAGATTTCAATGTGCCACCTAAATATTATAGCAGGTATTATTAAGTATAAATATTTATGTGTACGAGTTTAGAAAGACAAGACGAGTTGATCCATAGCCATGTTTGTACGTTCGTCCGTCTGTACATCTGTCTATGTCTATCAGAGCGACTAGAGAAGACTTAGAGTAACTAAACTCACGGCTTGGCGAGCACTAGGTGCCGCTCTTAATTGTTTTACTAAGCTTAAACAGTGTTTTTTTGCATTACATATTTCAAAAATTTTACGCTTTACACAAAAAAATGTATCTTAAAGTAGTTTCTTGTATGTTAAAATTTGTATGCTTACATTTTGTTCTTTGTTTAAGATGATGTCGTTGAATTTGAGAATTTTTGAATGTGCAATAAATGCCGCACAAATTTGTATTTGTATTTGTTTGTATCTTTGTTTTGTGATTCAGCATACACTTCATTCAGTATACAGATGCATGTATGTATCTGCAGCTGTATTGCGATTTATTTTTTATACTTGTGACAATTGATTATAATGATTTAAGTTCGTTTGCAGATGCTTTTGTTTTTTTTTCTTCTTGTTTTTTAAATATATAGTTTTTGCCTTGAATTAATTATACTAATTACTTTTGTTAAGGAACTTTTAGTTTCTATTACATCACATCACAAAGTTTCAAATCACAATTTTCCGTAAACTTAGTACAACAACAACAACAACAACAAAACAAAAAAAAATATTAAATAGAAGCCCACGTGCCAAAAAAAAAAAAAAAAAAAAAAAAAGATAACTTTAAAGTAACACAAACAGGATACATATGCAGGACACTTGTTGATGAAGTTTTTGTTTGTGTTTTTTGTTTTTTTTTTTTTGAATAATTGTCATAAAACTAAATCGAATTCGTTGAAAGTTGAAAGTCGCAGCTCAAGACGTACACGTACACGCACACCGTAC
This sequence comes from Leucophenga montana, assembly GCA_035044765.1. Lineage (NCBI taxonomy): Eukaryota > Metazoa > Arthropoda > Insecta > Diptera > Drosophilidae > Leucophenga > Leucophenga montana. Next base: position 61,461 of record JAWNNQ010002134.1, on the reverse strand, counting down.
ACAAATGAAGTTGAGATTTTGGCTTTTGTCGTTTTATAGTTGAATAATTGAAGATAATAGATATCTATTAATAACGTGTGAGTTGCAATTGTAGTTGAAAACATTTATCGTTTGCACTTTGTATATCGTTGATTCGGTGACAACTCATTGGTAGTAGTAGTAGTAGTACACTTTTCTTTGATATGTCGAAAATACTCCATATGCATTGCTCTCTTTCTTCCTCTCCCTCTCACTCTCTCTCTCTCTTTTGGACGCACAATTTTTGCTACGCACACTTTTTGAAGTGATCAATTAATTGCATTGTCTATTTCACTCACTCACAGGCACACACACAGACCAGACACAGACACAGACACAAAATTACGATATTAGGATATTACGATATAACGTTAATATCTTCAATCAATCAATCAATGAAACCGTTATCATATAGTATATGTATGTATACTGTGTACGGTTCGTTACTGTACAGTAAGCTACTTCGGTTCGGCTTCCTAATGTTCGTTGACGATTCGTGTATGTTGCTCGTTTTTGATTGGCTTTTAATTGATTTCTGATTGGGCACGCACGCGATTTGCTCATGTAAGTTACGATATGTTTATTTTACTTTTTTCTCTCTCTCTCTCTCTCTCTCTCTCTCTCTCTCTCTCTCTTTTCTTTCAGAGTCAAGTGCAACAAAACACACGCGCGAACGCACACGCACACGCACACGCACGCACACGCACGCATACACGCGCGACACAGTCTATCTCTTTTGCACACTCGTCAAACTTTTGTACTTCTTGCGAAATGTATCTAGAACGAAATGCTTTTGCAGAACGATGATTTTACATTTTTGCATTTGCGAATTTAACGTTTTTCACTTATTTAGATTAAAAAAAAAAAAAAAAACAAAAACAAAAAATAATGACACCTTTTTTTCTTTCTGGTTTTGAAAACTTTAATTCGCTGGTTTCTTTTTTTATTATTATTATTATTATTTTTATTTTTTATTTTTTATTTGCTTATAAACTTTTCTTTCTCGTTATTTTATTAAGATTAAGTTTAGTTAGTTGGATTGAGAGAGGTTGTTTGTTGTTTCACAGCCAAATTGAAAAAGAAACACGTACCAGTAGCGTATTGAGTACGGACCGAACCGAACCGAACGCACAACCGATACAAAACGAAACGAAACGATCCGTTCCGATGCGATGCGATGCGATGCGGTGCGATGCGGTGCGATGCCTTGCTCGCATACAACGAAGCGCACGCATTTGTATCTGCATCTGTAAATGTATCTGCTACGCCACACAGCCTCAACGTTCGAGAATTCGGAACAGATTCAGATTCAGATTCGAGATCAGTTTGAAGTAAACAAACCATGTATGTATGTATTGTATTGTATTTACAAGCGTTCGTCTTTGAACTGTACGCATGCATTTGTGCGAAGGATAGTGTATCTGTGTATCTCACATACACTAGTATTTAGCTACATATGCATATGTATTACATATATTTTGCTCTATCAGCAGCGTCTCAACTTTAACCTGTTGCTATTGGAACGATTTGATATTTGCAGATTGACATATGCAGCAGCAACGACTCAAAAAAAAAAAAAAAAAAAAACGTTCGCCAATGTAAAATGGATTTACCTTGAAAAAATGTTCAGCTTATCTAGGCTTTATCTCCACATATGTATCTGTGCATGTCCTTTTGTTTAAACTGACACATTATAAATATCAGTATTTGGTCTGTAAATCAAGGAAACTTCATATAAAATTACACTAGTCTACAAAATTAAATATATAAATCAGTTGCTTAATATAAACATTTAAGTTTATACATTAATTAAACTAACCCAAAACTAGAAGAAAGTAGAGTTGCGGACACTTAGAATCGTTGGAGGAATTTTTGTGTTTGGCACGCCAGGTTGACCGACTGCGCCCCTACTCACACCTCACAGCCTGGGCAGTGCACAGTGGTCTGGAGGCCACGAAAAACTGCTAAAATTCAAAATGTAATCAGTTTACGCGAAATACGGAAATACGGTTTTGCAGATAGCTGAATCCAAATTTGTGGTCATAATTTTAAAATTCAAGATGGCGGTTTGAAGATGGCGAACTTAAATTTAAAACACTTGTTAATATGAGTTAACACAACATTTCTTTGCGGTTTTTTTAGACGATTTTATCTAAATTTATTCCAGAATTTCGAAACTAAAAATGATGCATTTAATATAGTGATTAACATTTTTCCAAACTTTCCAAAAATAAAAAGTTGAACATAATAGAGCTAAATATGCATTCTAAATTGAAAGAATTGGGCAGCTCTGCATACTCTTTGTATTTGTTATTATGCTCAAAACCATTTACCATCAATTAGAGTTAAAAAGAGCGAAAAATTAACTTTAATTTTAATACTATACAAAATCATTTCAAAAGCTTTCAGTTCATTAATCTGATTATCAAGATCATTTTTCATTTTCAAAATGATTTCGGCAGTCTCCTTCACATACATTAAGCTAATAGGCCGAGCAAATGATCAGTTCTATTATTCCACAAGATGATATTCTGCGAAGTCATCCATCGCAAGCGCACTATAGTGGTAGTAAATACATTTCCATCGTCGTTCACATTCTGGGACGTGTCTTGATACACTTGATTGAAACAAGAATGGCCTGAAATTCCGTCAAATCCGTAAGAAAACATAAAAACTTTCTCAATTTCGGTACAAGATTTTTCTAGATTTGATACGTACTGCAGTAGGACACCCCCCCCCCCCTTCCTACTTTTGTAATTCGATAGTACTTTCAGTTGTGTGAACCAATAATGTTTAAAGAAGAACTTTGGCTACAATTTCTGTAATTGATAAAACTTTCTTTGAGGGTCTACATAACTGTTTTTCAGCTAATATTTTTTCGCATAATGGAAAAATGTCAGCTCCTTGTTGCTTAACTAATAAGCGTGTCTTTACGTAGTCCTCCTTAGAAAATGAGCGAGATAATACAAAAGATAATGCTTGCACTGCACTTAACTTAGCAATTATTGGTTTCTCCATTAATTTTCTTATTTTTGTAGCATTATTGTGATCTTCTTCCAGTTCTGTAAGAACAAATTGCAAGTCTTTTTCTTTACATTTTTTTTTTTTTTTTGTTGCATAACGACATGCATTTATGAGCCTTAGAGAATCACTTTTGTTTTCATTTGAAATTCTTGCCGCTTCTCGTATTTTCGATCTTTTTGACATTTCAGAAAATTGAAGTGAAAAAGGTCGACCAACATAAATTTTCGGTTTTGACATCAGCACATCTGAATTAGATTCTAAATCGGGATTTTGGAAACTAGAATTCAACCAGTCTGCATATTTTTTTTCTCTTAAATTTACATGCACTTCTTTTAACATATTGCCACTACTCATTCCTTTTACTTCGGAGTTTTCTTAATGAAGATCTTAATTTTTCTAAATATCTTTATTGTACAGTATTTATCTGAATTTCCAATTGTCTCAAAATGAATTTTAATGCAACTTCAATATCGTCATGTTCGTTTTCAGCATCGAATTCACTATTACTCTGAAATTTGAAAATGTATACCAATTAACCTATTAATTTATTGTTAAAACAAAATTAGAAAATTGAAATAATAAAGTGTTCAAAATAAACTTACCTTTATTTTATTATTTAATAAAACATTAAACGTCTAAAGGTAGCAGCATATTTGAAAATAGAAATAGAAATGGTACATAAAAATTGTTCTTTGAATGCAAGACGGGGGGCGGGGAACGATCGGAAAAATGTCTTTACTCTTTCACTAAGGAAAGGCTTACGAATAAACTTGTTTTTCATTTAAAAATTTTTAATTTAATGTACACTTTAATACTCAAAATAACTTTTACAACTTATTTAAGATATTTTATAACTGAAAACATTAAAAATCATACATTTTTAAATATATAAACTAGCTTTCTTTAAAGGATCATCCATGTTTGTTTTAAACTATATTTTAGACTTTTCAAATTGTATTGTAAGCCCGTTTGCTTCTCATAAGGACACTTAAAAATTTCATTTAATTAAATTTTGGCAATTTTATAAGACTTTCAGACCACTGTGCAGTGGTCCAAGCGGGCACAATTACAAAAATAAAGAAAATAGAAGTTGCTAAATGAAATTTACAAATTTATTGAATAGTTTAGAGTTTTTTACATAGTGTAAGAAAGAGTTATACGAGAAATAGGGTGAAAACTTTTTGAAGATAGAACAAAGAGCACGGAGTGAATTAAGGCAACTCTATTCGCACGAAGTGGTGAGTTGGCCGAATGGGGACATTTAGTAATATGAACTGAAGTAAGTAGGGAGAATCCATCTCCCCAATAAGAATTTTATGAAGAAAAGCGACAGAGTACATAGAACGGCGTGATAAGAAGGTTGGGAGATAAATTGATTTTAACCTGTCATGATAGGGTGAACGATTTTGATTTATGTATTATTGAACAAATGTAATTATTATAAAAACATTTAGGTTCTATAAGCATTTGCATTTTGAGAAATTTAGATTAAGAAAATTTAGACGATAATATGTATGTAGCAAAAAGAATATATTGTGGGCTATTGACACCTTTCAGCCCTTTAAATCCCCGAGACCGGATGGTATTTTACCAGCTCAGCTACAAAATACGAAGGAACATATTTTACCTTGGCTATACGCGATATTTAAGAGCTGTCTCAGCCTTAATCATATTCCATCAAATTGGAAAGAAGTCAAGGTAGTATTTATACCAAAGGCAGGTAAAGCCTCTCACGCCGAACCCAAGGACTTTAGGCCAATAAGTCTAGCTTCCTTTCTACTAAAAAAAACTTTAGAGAGACTCTTAGATGCTCATATAAAAAGCACAGTCAACCCCTCGATACCTGCCAACGCTCAACATGGATACAGTAAGGGTAAATGAACAGAAACAGCTTTGCACTTCCTGGTACACACTATCGAGGAATCAATTGAACAAAAGGAATTTGCCTAAGCTGCAGTCTTAGACATAGAGGATGCTTTTAACAACGTTCTCCCAGTCGCTATCACCAGAGCTCTGTTGGGGTCGATGTGTCTCTGGTTGTTCTTATTCGCAAAATGCTAACTAGCAGAGCTGTGAATTCGCAACTAGGAGGGGCATCGGTCAGAAGATTCGTCTCTACGCTTCTGTGGGTGATTGTGGTGAACCAGCTGCTAAAACTCATGGAGGTGGCTGGCTATAATGTAATAGCGTACGCGGACGACTTATTGGTGATAATTAGATGAAAATTCCCACAGACACTATGTAACCTAATGGACTCCGCACTTGCGGTACTTTCGAAATGGGCTTCTGGCTGCAGCCTGGGTGTGAACCCGTCAAAGACGGAACTAGTTTCATCAAGGAATATACGATTGCGATACTGATTCTACCGAAACTTAACAATAAACAGCAAATTGGTGGTTTCTTACGTGAATCCTAATAAAGTAGATCCTAATCATAGATCCAGATCGCCACTATAAAGGATACAAACTTGTCCTCCATTTTTATCAATCATGTCGCCCATTTTTGAGTTTTTGTATGAATTAGTTGAAATTATTTATCGATAGGAAATTTTTATTTAGTGGAGTGGAGTGGAGTGGAGTGGAGAGTTGCCACAAAAACCGAACTAATATCTCCGCTCTATGAACTTAATTTCACAAAGACTCTCTGCAAGAAATCAAAGTGGGAATTCAATAGATTCAAATCTTGAAAGAGATATATTAACGTCTGTTGAAAACAAAGCAAAATGAAGCAAATTTTCAACAAATATTTTGTATTTCGGGTTCTTATTACCTCTTAGAAAATCAAGAACAATTAATATGAAAGAATTTAAGACGCCAGCGTAATTGAATGACAAATATTTGAACAATTTTTTATCATAGAGCAAATTCCTCAACATATTTCATTAGTTTTGGCATAACGAAATTTTTCTCATCGATTCAATTTCTATTAACAACAATATGAAGCTATTCATACGCCATCTATGAAGTCAAAATTTGGAACTCGAATTTCTAGTAAATAGGGGAATGGGAGGCAGAATATGAAATACACACGAACTTGTTTCATAGTTCGTGTGTATTTCATATTCTTCAAAAAAGTTCATTCTTTACGCGAAAAATAGCAAAGTGACCAAACCGAAACGAACTCTAATTTTCTCTATTTTAAAAATAAATTTATTGCCCTCATTTCTGTTCAGAAAAAAAATTTATATTTTTGAATAAATAATCAGCTTATAACTTTCAAACTAATTTTTAAGCAATTTCAAAATACTGAAAATCTGTTCTTTAGGTATTTTATTATTTTGAAATTAGCTAGAGTGTGCATTTCTAACATCGAATGCATTATTATTAGCCGCAAAGCTACATACTATTTCAAACTCAGCTACAAGTTCTCATCGGTTTGCTAGACGCATGTTAAAAATTTTTGGAAAAGCGAACTGTTTGTTAGATAAAATCACACCAATTCACACTGCTAAACTAAACTAGTAACTAACTATTGTGTTCTCTGGCATCGAGGAAATTCGCTCAGCACCATATTTTCCGGATCTATGGTTTCTGGTTAGTTTCTAAAATTGAAAACAAAAATTAATCTTAAATGGTAGCCAGCGTGTTGCTGTCATTCTTCCAGCTTCTTCTACCTATACCCCTCCTTCACTATGATCCCTTACTCTACCTCCCATTCCCCTATCTCCCTATCTCCCATTCTCCTATCCCTCTTCCCCCTGCCGACCTTTAATAACCATACCTTCCCTACCATGCATTCTGATTCCCCTGCCCTCAGTCCCCTCTACACCTTTCCCTAATCCCCCTTTTCCCTTCCCGTTCCCTCATTCCCTACCTCCCCTTCCTTTGCACAATGCCCCTATCCCCTGCCCCCCTTCAATCAAATTAACAACTATTGAACATTTCATCCTTCTATCTTAAAAAGGAACCCGGGACGTTGGTGCCCTTTCCCCTACCTCTCATTCCCATTACCTCTTCTTCCCCTTCCCACATTCTTCTCCTCCTTCTCCATACCCCTGTCCCTACCACCTCTTCCCCTACCACCACGTCTCATACGACTGCTTTCCCTCCCTCACTCTTTCTTTGACACCAACATCTCCCTACCGCCTTTTTCATGCACTCCTCAACACCATGAATATGTATATTCAATATCTTTCTAGATTAATTTTCTATAATTTTTTCCGTCAATATTTCCCACATTTTAATAGTTATTAAAATTAGAGATCATTAAAATCGGTCCAGCCGTTCTCGTGTTATAAATGGTGCAACTAACCCGACTTTGTTTTATATATTGTATATAGATTACATCTTGAAGTATTTCAAACCCAGTCTATACACTATATGATGGACATAAAAATTAAAAAACAAAAATTAAATTGCCCATTCGCAATTATTCAAATCGTAAACAAGTCATAATCAATTCAATCCAATTAGTAATTTTGAGTTTGTTACACATGAGAAGCAACGTGTAGTACGATGGATTATCTACATATGTATTTAGACTCTATAGTGAGGGACGCAGTTGCGATCGATTGATAGATTGATCGATGGAGAACCTTTGAACCGCATACAGTCGAAACAACAGCATACAAACTGTAAGACAGACAGACAGACAGACAGACAGACAGACAAACAGTCGTCTGGGGAAATCATTCATGTTCATTTCGTACAAATACTCGCATGTACTCGTGCATAGGTAGGCTTTATATATATATGTATGTATGTATATTATAGATACATTTATTAATATTGTAAATACGAATCCAATATATTATTGATTGGATTATCTATGGATCAGTATAGCAAACAAGTGAATTGATCTGCTGTACATACAAGTAAGTACTTATAATGCGAATAAACATCGCTGGGTGGAAAGGTCTCGAACAATCGATTCAACTATTGATAAGTATTAAAAATTATGCTGATAAAGCTTAATTTATATTAGTTATAGTACAGACAAGAGTATATCAGGTGTGCTATGTGACTGGCGCCAAAATGTTGTGTGTGACGAGCTATTTCCATTCTATAGATATACACTTACTATAAAAATAATTTACTAAGTGCTTTTCACTAGAGTCAGTTGACTGACGTCAGTTTGGTTCGAATTTTGAATTTTGATCCATTGAATTAGCTAAACCACTAGATAAATATTAGACATGGCATAAACGTATATTTCAGTACGTGTGCAATTTGATGGCAACAAAAACATTCAAATAGACGTATGCGCCATACACGTATATACGATAAGTGTTCTAGTGTAGAACTTCTGCTTACTTTTGAAAGACAAAAACGTTCTCAAATAATAAAAATAGAGCAAGTGCAATTGGCACGAAGTATCTGATAGTGCTATATGTTGATCGGGGGTTTCAGCATTTCTATGTACATACATACACGTACATATAAGTACGAGGCCAATTTGAAAAGTCAGTGCGTTTTTTGAATTTTCGGATTATATTGATAGACGTCTGGGTAATATAACGTCTGAAGTATATAATCTACAACATTAAGTTTGTCTTTGACAGCCTTTGTAAGCAGACATGAAAGGCAGACAGACGAACAGAAAGCAGTACGCGCCGAAATTGCACTCAAACGTAATGGTGTGATAACTTCGAAGCAGAGTATAAAACCGAAACCGCAACAGCAACCGCAACCAGAACCAGAACCGTTCAACGAAGTTAACCGTTTCAAATTGGGAAACAAAACCGGAACCAGAACCAAAGAAAGTGAAAAAATAGCTATAGCTGCAATTTCACTGAAGAAGAATTAAATTCATCTTACTGTACAATCTACAAAAGATTAACTGAAGATTTTGTTAAAAGAGAGGTGTGTACACGTTTTGTTCCACATCAGTTAAATGATGATCGCTCGTGTAGAGCATTACAAAGACATCATTTAAACAGCCAACAATCATCCAGATTTTCTTGATTCGATCATAGTTGGTGATGAAACATGATGTTTTAAATATGTTACCGAAACTAAGCGACAATCTGCAGAAATGAAGTCAAAAGACGAGCCAAAACCTAAAAAATTGCGTTTTCAGAAGTCAAGAATCAAGACAATGTTGATAACTTTCTATGATTCGAAGAGTATTGTTCACAAGGAATTTGTGCCAGAAGTTCAAACTGTTCAAACAATGAAGCATATTATTTACAAGTTTACATCGTTTATTGTCGAGAGTTGTACGTGTTAGGCACGAATATTCCAAAGGAAAGCAGAAACCACCTCACATGACCAAAAGAGTCAATGAATTTTTAATGAAAAAAAGAGCAGATTTATCGACTACCATTCGTATTCGCTTGATCTATCACAGTGGGTTTATTTTCTCTGCACAAAAATGAAAACTGCAATGAAAAGAGCTTTTAACAATGATATTCCAGCCAAACAAGCAGCCGTGACACAGTTGCTGAAGAGCATCCCAAAAAGTGAGTTTAAAAAGTTTATGGATAAATTGGCTGAGCGTTCCAGACGTTGTATTGAGTTAAATGGATCGTATTTTGAATAAATAGTTGTGACATATGTTCATCCTTGAAACATAAGAAGTATTCATACATGCTTTTAGTTAGACAGTAGTTTGGACAGACAAACAGATGGACTTGGCTAGTTCGATTCATCTCGCCGAGCTGAACAAGAATATATATAATTTCTGGAGTCTCCGATGATTCGTTTAATGCCTTACAAACTCCGTGACAAATATATAATTTATAATCACACTGTGGTTAACGATTCCGGTTGCGCTTTTATACCCTGCTTCGTAGTCATTACACGATTACATCAATTTTGTTGTCACCAACGTTTCTTTTTCTTTGGTCAAATCGGTGCGACAACTATTCTGATTTCTGTACGTCTGTCTGCCTTTCATGTTTGCGCTGAAAGGCACACTTAACGATGCAGTTTGCTTAAAATTTGTTCGTAGTCTATTAACAGATATTAGATGACAGAAACAGTCACTGACTTATCAAATTGCCCTCGTATTATGTTGATTTGGAGTGGGTTTCAGCATTTATGCATACACATACATATGCGAGTATCTACAGTAGGTACTTATAATGTATAAATTAAACAAAGCTCGACTTACGGCGACACTTGGCCAGATATTTATTTCGTTTCGTTTCGTTTGGTTTGGTTTTGTACTCGTATTAGCATGGATTGATAAGTAAAAAACAAATTTGCTTATTTTCACAAAACATCCGCTGAACAGCACCAAAGAAGCTGTGCATGATTTAAGATTCATTTATATGAAAATAAATATTGGAAGCTGTGTATATTTATACAATTTTAAGCAGGAAGTCTGCATTTATATACATATGTACTTCTATATTGTACATCCAAATAGAGCACAGAATTGAGTTGCTTTGAAGATTACCACCAAGGTTTCTTATCTCAAAATGAAGACATATTTTTGAAGCCGACAATCGCGTTTCAATAAAAATAATAATAGAACATTTTGCTTACCCGCAGAAACAGAACAAATGCATTCAAAAGCAAAAGAAGTCGAAAACAATATTTCGGGTTTGCCAAAAAAAAAAAAAAACAAAAAAATAATTGATAAAATTTTAAATGTTAAATGTTAAATAAATACGACTGCCACATTTCCTGTCTTCCTATGGATACAAAAAACTAAAAGAAGACAAGGCAGATGCCATAAAGTAAAACTAAACAAATTGAGGCTTTGTTAACTGGTTACAAATAGATTATTCAATGTGTATTGTCCATCGCTAGTGTCTACTTTTCCCAACTTTCTGACAGCAAACGGATTGTGCGTTGGAAGCACAACTCGTCTTTAGAAGCAATTAGAGTACAGAAGAGTACATTCAGTTTTTTAATCTTCAAAAGAAGTGAAGCGTTGCTCAGACAGGTTCGATGGGAACAGTTAGTAAACAGATGGAGCGATGTCTGGAGCGCACAGTGGGTGGAGTAGAACATCCCTATTTCGCCGTATTCAATGTAGGATTTGATACGTTTTGCGTCATGCGGACGAGCATTGCTGTGAAGAAAAATGATTTTGTTGTTGTAAATTGCCATATTTCGTACGTTTTTTCCTTTTTGCTTCGCCATTGATGTTGATGTTTGGCCGGCTTTAACCCATCAACAACAATCAACTTCTCATCGCTAGTCACAATTCGATGCAAACATTTTTTCCTTTTCTGTCGTTCAAGCAGCATTTCTCAGTTGAAAAAAGTCTTTCCGTGTCTGTTGATTTCAATATACCTGCTTGCTCGTTCCCATTGCTATAAACTTGACAGTAGGTGTACAAGGGAATACACTTTGGAAATGAACTAGTAACGCCAAGTCTTAGGAAACGCTATAAAACTAATTCAAACACCCAACAATTCGAATTTTTATTCTATTATTCACACTGAGATCTACTTTAACTGACCATTGTGAGATACATTCATCTCAGTATCTTGGTAGTATCTTGCACCCTTAGTTCTTTCCCGCTCTTCGTTGCATAGGTGTAGCTTACTGGATCCCTAACACTTCTGCTTGGTATGGACTACAATGCTCGGATAGTCTAAAGGATTATCTAATAGCCAGGTTCGTGGAGAATATTCCACCGCCGACTTCCTCATTGAGCTTTGAGCCGACTGTGATGATATTGATGGCACTCTCTTTACGATGTGGTAGGGTGTCCTATTGTGAGCAAATATTGATTGAGATATCATATTTTTTATCGAATGTCATAATTTGAATACAGTAATACTTACTTGTTGGGAGGAAGGGGCTATTGTAGTTATAGTATCTATGAGTGCTCTCTCTGCCTTAAATGTGTTATTGTCTCTCTCTCTCTCTCTCTCTCTCTCTCTCTCTCTCTCTCTCTCTCTCTCTCCTGATGCAAATTTCTGCACTTCTTTGTACTCTGTACATTTGCTTAAGAATAGAGGCACTGCCATCATATGCATACTCCTTAGAGTAAGCTTGGCCTAAACACGGCTGTGTATAGCTGTGCACAAGTGTGTGTGTGTGTGTGTGTGTGTGTGTGTGTGTGTGTGTGTGTGTGTGTGTGTGTGTGTGTGTGTGTGTGTGTGTGTGTGTGTGTGTGTGTGTGTGTGTGTGTGTGTGTGTGTGTGTGTCGTGTGTGTAGTCAGTGAACAATTAATGGAAGAGTATCCTCAACTTCTTCCTATGGCCTTTGTACACGCGAATATTACAGTTTTGGTCTTTTTTTATTCGCTTCTGGTGTTGTCGTTCCAATTAAGCTTTCTATCTAAAATCACACTCAGATAATTTGAACTGTTACTGAAGGAGAGACTTCTATACACTCGAAATTCTTCTTTGTTGGCCGCAATGAGAAACCCACTCTGAAAGTGAAGTCAGTGCGGTTTGCATAGAGTTTGTCCGCGTCATCTGTCACAGCGTTGATGATTCATTGGGAAGAGCATTATTAAAAGCATCCCCTATAACGAGAAATGCTAATTTTTCAATAATGGAAAAAAATATATGGAAGACGCTATTGAGATTTGAGCTTACATGTGGGCAATTAAAAAGGCGCAAGGAGTCTATACTATTTCAAATATGAACTATTAATCACTCCATTATTTTCAGTAGAAAGTCCATCGGATTGTCGTGTGAGGCCTTGACCTCTTTACATATAAAATCCAACTTAACATTTTTTCATTTATATGAAATATGTTTAAGCCTAAAATAGCTTATAAAGATAAAGATATGCTGGAGTTGGGCTGGGAATATTCCGTGCAGGTACAGTGTTTTATAAAACTGAAACCTATCCATAGCACATTCGTTCTTATCTCTTCTAGCTGTCTCTGACGACAGCTGCATAGGAACCCCTCCCACCACAGAAACACCACAGTAAATCAGTATCTCTAGTAATAGATCGAGCGTTTCTTAACTAGAGTCTGTCCAAAGCGCCACCGTTACCGATAATCTATCGAGAATGGAATAGAATAGAATTTTTATTTAAAATGTAATAATGTGTATTGAATCTTTAAATATTTGCTGGGTGTGCAAACTATATTTCTGTTTGAACAAGCGAGTGCTAAAATTGAATACATGACACACACACACAACTCGGTGTACAACCTACATTGAGTTCTGATCAGGCTATAAAACTGGAATCGGAATTGGAGCCGTTAAGCGAAATTAACCGATTTAAATTTTGAACCGAAACCGGAAAAAGAAACAATATTTTAATGTTTATTTTTATTACGTCACCACATGTTTATAAAGTCACCAAAGCATAATACATTACCTTATAGATAAATCCACCTTGGTACTTTCCATCGTTGGTTACTACTTTTTCCCAGCTCTCAGGTAATTTTCGAATTCTATATCCAAAAAATGTCTCTCCTTTGGAGGCAATTCAAGTTAGGAGCCACTTTTCGACATACGTCAGAACAACCAATCATCAGAAAGAGCAATGTCTGAAGAATACGGCAAAATATCCCAGTTGAACGTTACCAACTATTTTTTCACGACTTTTGCGACATGAGAATTACTTTGTGCAAAAGAATTACTTTGTAATGTTTTCCGACTCATATACCGGTAATTTTTCTTGTACTGCACGATTCAAACGAATCAATTGTAGCCTATATCGAACGGCCGTAATAGAATCGCTAGGTTTTAGGAGCTTATAGTACACAACACTCGTTTGGTTCCACCAGATATACACAACATGGCCTTCGAATCATGAATATTTCGTTTTTGGTGTTGATGTTGATGTTGATGATGATGATGATAATGATGTTGTTGTTGTTGATGATGTTGATGATGTTGAGGACGATGGCAACGATTGAGCTTACCGCGCCTGGCGTAGTACATTTTGTTCGTGAAGTTATTGTAGAATATCCATTTCTCATTTGCAGTGACAATTCGATATAAAAATCGATTTCTCGGTTTCAGCTCAAAAGGCAAGTAATTGTCTTGCTTTTGAAACATTTCCATGGAATTTAATAGAACAGAAACTGCTTGTTGAGTAACTAACAATGAATCTGCAAAGTACTCTTGAATTTGACTTGAATCTTCATCAAGTAATGCCTCCAATTCTTTGACATTTAATGTTTCTTTGCCTTTAACGCTGAAATCATTATTCTTGAAACGTTGAAACCATTACCTAAATGATTTATCAGTTAGAGCATTGTCATCATACACTTCCAAAAGCATCGGATGCACTTTTCTTGTAATTAAAGCAGAAAACTCAAACCTGCCGCAAATGTTGCTTAGCTAACACAAAATTTGACATATTCGACACAATAAAAAATAGGATGTACATGCGATATATGGTTAGAAAATTTCAATAATTTTGCAGAACTATTCGAATTGTCGAAAGTTACTCACGCAGTTCCAGCGGCTGGATGCAACAATATTTCATACAAAATACAAAGAGTGAGCTGCGAGTTTCTATGGTGGCTACCATTAAAAGTGGGCGTGCTATACTAGTTGTGACATATGTTCAGCCAGGGAAGGTGTGTAGAATTAAAAACTGATAGGCGACAGTTAGACAAACAGACAGGCAGATAGACGAACAGACGGACATGGCTAGTTCGATCCGTCTCGTTAAACTGTTGAAGTATATTGATATACTTCATGAGAGTGCGTTTCAAACTCCATGTCAAATTATAATAACCGTAATCATAACCGTAAACAGTGCGTGTCATAGTGTCTCGACTACAGCCGCATGATAAGCAAGTTGTCACACAGCCTATAACGCTAACTAGGACTCAGTGTCAGTGCTAGATCGTCGAAGGGCGTTTCCTATTGGAAACGTGCAGTGCAACAGGAAACGATGTTTTTGGTACACTAGCCCGAATATGGTTAAGTTAATTTATCTAGAATTTGCTCCGTCTCTTGAATGATACGTAGATTAACCTTAGACAAGGTGTTTCTGCTCTTATCAGATGTAATAAATTGTCCATTCTGAGCCTGGCCAGGGCCGCGCAATCGCAAAGCAGATGTAAATTAGTTTCGTCATTCTCTAGACAGAGTCTGCACTCTGTTTCTGAAGAGAGAGCTAGTTTATTTAGGTGATATCTCAGTGTGAATGGATGATGGCCAGTGAGCTAACACATAAGCAACCTCAGGTCAGTTATATAGGACGAGTTAATAGCTTGGCCTGCCGTAGACCAGGATATTGTATGCAATACTGGGAGACAGCACATGTACATTACCGAAACTAAAATCAAATAATCGTAACCGAAAGCGAAACCGAAACCGAAACCGAAACCAAAACCGTATACCGAAATATATTAAAAGCGGTATAGAAAACCAAAGGCGCAATCAAAATCCTGGCTCTGTTAAGAAGTTTTCACACTTTCTGTGAAGTGTTTTAAAAATAAAGATGCAAATTCATGCACAATGCTATCAACATTTCTACATATTTTCTGTCCGCTGACTGTTTAAGTATTATAAAAGCATACAAAGTTTTCTCACGCACCAATCTCCCATCATAAAGCATCATTAGCAGCAGAGTTTCATTGTATCAGTTAAACTTAAAATGAAACAATTCCAACAATTACAAATAATTAATGTATGTACATACTACTACATATACGCCTATACATACTATATAGTATATCGTATTTACGCTCACTCGCTTGCTCGGTAATTTTCCTTTACCCCATAGGGAACGGGGACATTCAAACTACTTAATAAAACGATTATGTATGTACGAGTACATACATACAATACAATACAATGTGTAATAAGCGTAATACTAATGAAATATGTAAGTTATTTTC
This sequence comes from Leucophenga montana, assembly GCA_035044765.1. Classification (NCBI taxonomy): domain Eukaryota; kingdom Metazoa; phylum Arthropoda; class Insecta; order Diptera; family Drosophilidae; genus Leucophenga; species Leucophenga montana. The sequence goes on along the minus strand of JAWNNQ010002134.1, from coordinate 45,749 downwards.
ATAACAAGCGTACGGCACTGATAACACCATCAGATCCAGAAATAATACTATATATGTATTTACATACAATTTAAGCGCTTGGACGTTCCGATAAAAGAACACATCTCATCTATAAATAGCGCACGACAAACCCGCATGTCTGAGCAATGTCTGAGCGTGCTGCAGCACACTGATCTGAGTTGAACAGAGAATGGCATGGGATTTGATTTGATTGGATTGGATTGGATTGGATTGGATTGGATTGGATTGGGTTGGGTATGGCTATGGCTATGGCTATGGCTTTGGCTTTGGCTTTGGCTATGGCTATGGCTATGGCTATGGGAATGGATGAAGTGTAATAAGACATTAAATCATTGGTTGGATGAATGCATGCTTGGATGCAACGAACGGTCGGTCGCTTGCTGCAACTGATTTTGGGTTCAAAAGCCCCGCACAACGTTATATTATAATACGTACATATTATATATATATATATATATATATATATATATATATATATATATATGTATGTATTATATTTATACCTATAGATCAAAGTTGTTATTGTTTACGAAAGCTCTAAAGAAATGTCCATATAAAAATAAATATCAACAACAAACAATGTCCAAAGTCAATAAACAGTGTTGGGCCGTATCTCTCTCTCTGCGCTCTGTTGGATTCGATTCGATTGGATGCGATGCGATGCGATGCGTCAATCCATGCCTTCGCTCAGTGATCTTTCACCAACAACGTGTTTTTGTTTGCTTCTTTGATACACAATAGAACAAGTGTAGAAGTAGTACGTTGAAATCTTTATCTAGATTTCTTTTCAAAATTTTGCAATTTTGAAAACCGGAAAACTTACTATCTATACGTAAGATTTCCAAAATAGCATACGCATTTTTTTTTTCTTTTTTTTTTTTTTTTTAAACATATCAAGTCATTACAAACAAAAACATCACTTGTTTACTACTTAATCTTCGAGTATTTTCGATCGATGTCGATGTCGTTGTCGTTGTCGTTGTCATTTTCGTTGATGTTGTTTGTTATTGAGTATTTTGTTTTTCTTTTTATCGATACATGGGATTATTCTGTTGTCAGAGTAGCCAGTAGAACAGCCGGCAGACCCGTATGGCCATGTGTATTTACCCCGGCACGCGATAAGCGAACTTCGCGCAATATAGTCAAATGCTTTGGATTATTTTCACAAAAAAAAAAAAAAAAAAATATATATTATTAAAAAAAAGTGAAAGAAATAAAGTATATAAATCCAATTCAATTTGATTTTTATTTAATTTTGTGACATTTTTTGCTTCTTCTATATACTTAGCATTTTAAAATTAGATTCAATGTAGTTCAACACACTTGTACTTGGATTCGTTCATTCAATTGCTCGTGCCAAACGAGTTTTGTGAACTTTAACATCAACCAAAAAAAAAAAAAAAACAAATACAAATACAAATGGAGCAGTCACATATACACGGCTACGAAATAGCCTGCAAACGTATAGACGTACACGGTCTGATCTAAAAAAAAACCGAACATTTTAGTTATACAATAAAACAAGCATGATATTATGTTTCAAAGCTAATAGTTATGCAAAATACGATCCATTTAACTCAGAATACAACGTTTGGCACGCTCGCTTTTTGGGCATAATTCACCCTTTCATCTTCAAAAAAGTAAGGGCCGATAATTCCGACATCGCCGACATCGCCGACATCGCAGCCCATGCGGTCACTTTAGGCGAATGTAGAAGTTTCTGATGTTTGTGTTTTGGATTGGTTGCACTCCAGCGGCGACAATTTTGCTTGTTTACATGTCCATTTAGATGGAAATGAGCTTTGTCCGAAAACAAGATGTTGGTAAACGTTGGAAAGCGCTCAATCATCTGGTTTATGAATTCAAGCCTCTGAACTGCATCCTGAGGCTTTAATTCTTGCATCAACTGAATTTTATAGGGGTGAAGCTTTAAATGCAGCTTTGTGTAAAATGCGGAACAATGATGATCTATGACCGTTTACAGCAACAGCACGCTTCCGAATCGAAAGCTCCGGGTTGTCACGAACAGACTGAGTAGCACTGTCTACGTTTTCGGACGTTCTCGAAGACCTTGGACGCCCGGATTTTGAATTTTCCAGCATTGAACCGGTTTCTTCAAACTTCTCGACCCATTTTTCAATGAGTCGAGGGCTTGGTGCATCATTTAAATGACGAACATGTCGCTGAATTACCGTTTTTGTAAAACTCATGTACGCACAACGCACGAGAAACGCTCCATAGCGACTAAATTCCCAAAAGCTAGGCTACCGATTGACATACCCCCCGCGCCCCTAGGAATAGTTGCATTCACGCAATCAGCAAATCAAATGTGAACTTTCTTTTGAGACACCCAGTATAAACACTGAAAAATTTCGTTCTTTTTGTGAGACAACTTTAGGCTTATATATGCAAAAAAGACAGACTATCACACGCAAGGAAAAATAGTCGAGTCAATACTATGACTGACCTCTTTTCAACAGGGCGATAGATTCCTCGGATCCATTATTATCGAGTGTCTGTTTAAAGGAAACCCCTTGAAAGGAAACACAAGAAAAAAACCTCTTCCGAAAGAAGTATTTAGTCTTCTGGAGTTGCCGCCTACACAAAACAATGATTCATTTGAAAAAGAATTCGACTTGCAATCTAATTCTGATTCTGTTGACGACCTGTACGAAGGTTGCTCAATAGTACTAGAAGAAGAAGACGATGATGTTTAAAACAAAAATAAACTACATTACTATTACTACATTAATACTAATACTACAACTTGTTTCCGCACTATCCATGCTATAACAACAAAATGTGCGAAGTTTGAAGTCTGTAGTGCAATGTAATACTTTAAATTAAATCGTGGAACACCCTACACCCACAAGAGTAATGAGACTTAGTGTGCATGGCATGATTTCATGAATATACAGTCTTGATTCTATGTGAACATTTTTATTGTTTTGAAAAACATGGGCTCAATAAAATAAGCAATAAGAAATTTTCCACGATCTTCATATAAAAGATGCTTTTTAAGTATTTTGTAACCATTATAGTAAAAAGTTTCTCTTGCGCAAATTAAAATTCTTCCGGTTCCAGTTTCAAAACCTTTCTGGCGTTTTTCAATTTCGTGTTTGTTTATTTCATCTTTTTAGAGTTACTTGGCGAATTCGCAAAAATATTGCGAATTACAAATAATTATTCATAACAAACTAATCGCGCAGCATCAGCATAAAAACAAGAATAAATCATGTGATGACCAATTTTATATTTGCTTTAACTATATTTATTTGATTTTATACTAAGAGTAGGCATATGCATTTTCTCGTAAAATTTGTAACACACAACCAAACGCTTGGGTTAGCATCCTTATAGGGCTGCATTGGCACAAGAACTGAGTTTGCGGAATGAAGTTTGAAACGGATGATGAAATTGATCCTGACTTTCATCAAAACAAAAATCATATTCCCCGTTGAGGCGCATTTCGGGCAGAAGGACTTCATATATAAAAACATACGGTATCCACAAAGCATCACAGTTTGGTGTGGATTATGGTACGGAGACTTCATCTAAAAAATTGTTTAATATAAGTAAACCGGCACACGAGTCACTGTGCGGCGAGAGAAATATGGCTCTGGCCTTCGCCTTAAATTAACGAAGAATCACGTTTGACACAAGGAATTATTGCTGAGGAACTGGCCTATATGATATGTTGGAAAACCGCAAAATAGAGGAAACTCCGTCGCTAATTTTTACTGCTGAAAGAATTCGTAACTTTATTGAGGTCTCTGTCAGCGAAGAAATTTGCCCAGCATCATATTCTCCAGATCTTGTGCCTTGTGATTTCTGGTTATTTGTAAAAATTGAAAAAAAAAATTACGAAGAAAAGTATTTAGTAGCAATGTGGAGATAATTGTTGCAACTAATGTCGAAATTGTTTTGACAGGTGGTTTCACATACTAAAGAATTGAAGTGAAATGGTAATTTTGTATCGAAGTTTACTTCGGTGGAACCAAAGCTTCAATACTCTTCACACTTACCCTTTTGGCTCGACATCGCTGGTGTTTACTACAGTTTTTAAATTATTAAACTTAGATTTAACTGTTTTTAAATTTGCTCGAAATTTGCATTTATGGCGGTTGTAGAGGAATGTTCTGAATTTTTTTTGTCGCGCATGAAATGATTAGAAAAATTTCTATATACTACAATTTTATCATGAAGCTTGTAACGCATTGAAGTAAGCATCGTAGACACCACTAAGTACTGCTGTAGCAAGCAAACATCTAATGACAGCGCGCTCTTGTTTTGTCAAGCGTCAGTCTGTTATGTTGTTTACAAGCCTACGGAAGCATATCGTTTTACGTCGCAGTAAAACAAAAAAGTTATCGAAATGGAATTATTGCTTTGTATATGGCTGGAAAATCCCAGCCAGCCAATGTTAATGAGCTATGTCATTTACGTGTATACAAAATGTTTGTTTATCGAACCATTACACGTTATAATAATACTCGTAGCATAAAAAAATGTCACGTAGGTGGACAACATCGGCAGAAATGTTGAGAAATGGTGAAGCGCTATAAAATACAAAAAGTTCAAGATTTAACAACTCCACAAAATGCAATTCGCCTAGCAAGTGCAAAGGTGTTAAAACACAGCTTGAAAATGTGGTGTTTTCTGTTGTAAAAATTGTTAAGATTCAGCAATATGTAAGCCAACAAAACGATAGTGCATGGTTAAAGTGCAAATCAAAAGACAATTTAGACCAGCGAATTGCTCTGCGAAAACAAGTGATGGTATGGGCCACGGTAACTGCCACAGGACGGTCACCACACTTTTTCCATTGAACAGGGCGAATCAACAAACATATCATGAAAAGATTTTAAACGTTGCTTCGTTAACTTGGGCACGTAAACACAATAGAAACCATTGGATGTTTCAACAAGATTCGGCAGCAGTCCATAAAGCCAGAAGAACTCAACTTTTTTTAAACAAGATAACATTTCCAGCTTCATTTCTTCACAACAATGGCCACCATATGCCCCACACTCAAACCCAATGGATTTTTCTATATGTTCCATTCTGGAACCCAACGTATTAACTAAAAAATATGAGACAGTCAACGCCATAAAGATTGCTCTTCGCCGACAATGGAAGAAAATACCATCGCCCCACATTCGTGCAGCGTGTGAAGACTTTCCGGTCCAACTCGATTACAGTCGATTACAGTCGATTACACTCGATTACACTCGATTACTCTTGATTACAGTCGATTACACTCGATTACACTCGAATTACAGCATTTTTAATTGGTAACACTTCGAGCGTCGACTCCTGTTTATACATATTTATATTCTTGATCAGCTTGAGGATACGAGTCGAACTATCCGTGTTCATTTGTCCACTACATGTATGAAGCAAAACTAGTCGCTCGGTTTTTAAGACATCGATCTAAATTTCGGTATGGAGACTTCACATGTTCCTAGGCTGAACATAAATTTCGGATTTTGTTTGAAAAACTTGTTCATTACAGTCAATATTAACTTGATAGTCAATAGTGAGACTGTGACCTCTAATGAACGGAAAATTGCAATAGAGGAGCATTAAAGCTTCGGTTCAACCGAAGTTATTTTCATTTCTCGATAAGACGTTTCTCAACCGCCTAACAAAAAGCGAACAAAAAAATGCGTAGCAAATTGTAAAAATATTGTAATAATAGATATTTATGGGCCCAACCGAAGTGGTTCCCACGTCGACACTTTTTCCTTCCCATCGCGATCAGCGCCGTGACGACACAAAAGCCAACTTGGAGTTATGCTGTCGCTTTGCCTGCCACGACACATTGGAATGCTCCTTATGGTTCAAATTATCAAAGCAATTCTGTATTTGTCTAGGAAGCACGAATAAAAGTAAAATTCCAAAGAAAAATAAAACTTTGCAACAACCTATTCAGCATATTATGCTATTCTGAGAGCAAAAATTAGTCACGCTTAGATTGATGCGTTTGAGCTAGCGTCTGCAAATGTGTAACGAATCGGCGCTCTAATTCGCAATGAGAATGAGTTTGGTTTCGCAAAGGAGTGGCCGCTCTTTATGTGATGCTTTGCAGAAGGCGCAGAACATTGCTTAATGCCATTTGCATGCGTTTGTAAAATGTTGCTGATTAGATTTATTAAGTCGGTTGTAATAGCCGATTTTTTTTTTATCAATAATAATCAGATCTGTTGCGGTTTTCACAACCGGCGAAAATTTTGCAAAAATGAATTCACTTGCCTTCACTAATATGAATTGATGACCTCTCGATATAGCCATGTCAGTCTGTCTGTCCGTCCGTCAACTATACAGTCAATTTCAGCTTGAAATCTGTTGCGAAGGCTTCTTCATGGTCGGATGAGTCACATATAGATATAGATATTATCATATTTAATCAAAATCTGATGAAAGGGCTTGGGCGTAAAGGCTTAATCAAAATCGTCACTCACACAATGAATTAAACAAACATAGGCTTTACATGAAATACAAACGCACACACACAACTACTAAACAACAGCATGCGAGCAGCCAGTGAAAAGTTAATAATACTCTGCGAGCGCAGAAGAGATAGAAGATTACGCACACAAACGCAATAATATACAAAATTATTCCTACATTGTGATCGATTGAGTCGACCGCTGGCCATACATACTAGTGTATACTATTGGGCTTGTTGCGCCAACTTGTAGTAATTTATTTATTTTCTTTTATATATCACATTGGCTGGTTCATTTGTTAAAATTTACTAACTAACAAAAGCAATAATAATATTTAAATTGAATGACTTATACTCATAAAAACTGTTCGAAATTGAACAAGAACTATAACCCGAAAAAGCAAAACTCGGTTATATGAGTGCGTTTCCATCGGATAATATGATCCCAGATAAGACAAAATGAAGTAGTGATTTGCATTCACTTTATACTATGAATGCATTCATTGCAAACAAATGGTAATGAATGCTGTGTTCAATTTATGTAAGTGTATGAATGATTTATCATAGCGTTTCTGTCGTTTACTAAAACTCAATTTTAATCCATTTACTATATCAAAATTTGAATGCATATGAATTGTACGAAATATTTAATCTATATGAGTGCAATTTGTTAAGTCAGTAACTCTATATTTTTTTAAGGGTAGTCCCTGAAGTATCCAATCTGCATTATTAAGTTTGTTGCTGACAGCCATTGAAAGTAGACATGAAAGGCAGACAGACGAACATAATGCCGATCGGTGCCGATATTAAGCTAAAACGTAATTGTGTGATAACTCCGAAATTGTGTTTAACGTTCGTTAACAGCAATATTGTCAAGTTTTTGCGCCGTTTCATGATGAACGTGTATAAATTATGAATTCATTGCAGCACATCAGCGATCAATCAGTAAATAAAGCAGTGGTTTTCTTGGGTCAGATCGGCGCGGTAATCTTCTGATTTCCATTGCCTTTCATATCTGCTTTTAATGGCTATTAAACACTTAAAGATACAGTTTATTAGCAGCTGGTACTTGACACGAGCAGTGTTGCACTTAAAGTTATTACGCGGGAAATTCAAAAAGTCACTGACTCATCAAATTGCCCTCGCATATAAAACGCTTTGCCCGATTGACTGTTTCATCAACGTATAGCGAAAACTGCTAAAGCTAGAAATCTGATTTCTAGACAGGAACTAGCAACATTTTGTTCTTGCCGTGAACCAACATTTGAAGAAATCTTTGACAACAAAAAATAATGACAGTGATTTCGAAGGAATAGCGTCTACAGAGCCAAACCCTTTTACACAAAAAGAATTAAATGACTTGATAAGGGCTCCTGAACTACCTAAAGAATCTGCAGATGTATTGGCTTCTAGATTAAAAGAGAAGAATTTGTTGATGTCAGGTACAAAAGAGACGTTCTATCGGACAAGACCATTTTTTCATAGGGAAAATTATATTGTTTTTTGTTCCGATGTGCAAGGGGGTATTCTTGCAATGGGTCTTGCAGAATATCGGCCAAATGATTGATCCAAGCGTTATAGCCAGATGTGCCACCAAATCGATATCTAGTAATATTTTCTGGAGAGGATTGGATCAGAATGGAACGCGAAACCTTTCGAGAGTATGCGATATAGTCGGAATAGAGTCATTGGGCTCCTGCAACAGGATATGGGCTCCTTACAAAGATCCTGAGAAATGAGGCGGGAATATGGAATTTTAAGTAGTCAACAGATTTGTACATATTTAAGTGTCAACCATTGCCGATTGCAGCGCCCATTCCAAAAACCCATTGGAACAAGTATATCCCACATAATTCTACCCGGGATTGACCAAGTGGCATATCCTCATTACAATTCTTTGAGACTAATTCCATACTTCAGGAAATCGTCATCAGTTTCTCGAATACCTTCTTTGTTATGCCATTTTCTGAAGAGGATTGGCTTAATATGGTATAAGAAACAATCGGAGAGAATCGGTGATTATCCCAATCAATAAGCTCCCGTTACAGAAAAAGTGTTCCTTATAAAGATGTTGGTAATTGAGGCGCGACAAATTCGATTTAGTCAAAAGTTTTGTATATATTCCATTTCATATACCGATCCCAAAAATTCATATATTTCCCACAATATTCATCCCAGGATTGATCAATAGACATATATTTACAACGAACCTTTGGGACTTGAACAAAACTGGAGGAAATCGCAACGCATTGCTAAAAGAGTTGAGTTATACAGTGATTTACTAAAAAGGATTGGCTACAAAAAGATAAAAGAAATCTGCTTATGAGCTGCTCCCAAACATGTGAGGTCATGCTCACAAGCAAGAGCCGAAATGAAATGAAGTGAAATGGGCAGACCGTGGGCGAGTGTTTTTAAACTCTGATAAAATATTTTCAAATATGCTGTTGATACTTTTTACTATAATTACTTGAGTGGAAAGTAATTAATATATAATTACTTATATTATATTCTAAAATGTAATTTTGACATACTCTGCATAACAAAATTTCAACACGCTTACTTCTTTTAAAATGCTGCATTTTCACTGCAAGAAACAAGCAAACAGAGAGAAACAAACACACTAACATGAATCGCATTCATAACATTCGAATGTATTGCATTCATGACATTCATTCATTCATTCATTCATGACATTCATTCATTCATTCATGACATTCATTCATTCATTCATTCATGACATTCAACTTCATGAGCATTCAAACATCAAAAAGTCACAAGCTTCGCATGAATTAGAATGAATGTGAACTTTTGAAACTAATTCATTCAATTCACATTCATTAGTAGAATGTGCACTTTCATTCAAATTCATTTTAGTGTGAATATGCCCTTTACCGTTTTGGCCGCATTCATGCAGGGCTCTATTCTAAAGTAGAAAAATAACATCAAAACCAGTGTTGACCAGTGTTATGAATTATAATGAAGTGTATTAAAGCTTCGATTGCGTTTCTCAATTTTTTCTTGTATACAAAATCATATTTGTTTTTTTTTTCACTTGTCAGCAGTGACATAAAAAGATCCATCAAAATACTTATTTATGTACATTTTATATATGTACAACCTTTTTTTTGTTTTTGGTTTTTTTGCTCTACCGTACGCATCAACAGCAACAGCAACAATAAAAACATCAACATCAACAAAAATTGCAATAACAATCTGAATGACAACAACAAAAATAATCCTGATTACTCAGAACAACAGAAACAACCGCATCTGTACTATATACATGTATATATATGTATATATATATATAGATTAATGCCACTTCGGATGTTGTTGTTGTTGCATATAAAGCCACCTAGAAGCGAGATCAGACGAAGCAAAAAAAAAAAAATTATTGAAACGAACGAAGTAGAGAAACAGAGAGAGAAAGAGAGAGAGAGAGAGAGAGAAGAGAGAGAGAGAGAGAGAGAGTATGTGCTAACGCCTAACAATTATGTAGAGTATCACTGCAACCCTGGTAGCTCTGCACTCGTTTTGATAAGTTCCGTACTCAAAGCTTCCCTCAATGAACTTGGTCAACAAGCACAAATTCCACTGTCATTTGTTCGAGTTGCATGCGTCCTCCACCTACTTAAGTTAAGCTAGCACATTATTAGCTAAAACCCGCGACTTCGTTCGAACGAAATTGAGACCATTGAATATTATAGTACTAGTTTAAATAATCTACATATATACATAGCTATACGATGTACAAAATAGCGAAAAAAGATGTTGTAGCTCAAAAACTAAGCAAGTTTTACAAACAAAAACCACAAAGTTGGCGATTAGTTTATATATGGCACTGTGGATCCGCTTGTATGCAGGCGCTGCCAAAAATACTTCTAATGGTAGTAGTAGATTTTCACAAGCCATAATTATTAGTCTGCTCTAGTAAGCCATATACAGATTCAAGTAACGTTGACATATACTTTTTTCCAAGCGCTCTCTGTCCGGTTATAAATGGATCGGACCGTAAAAGGAGTGAATTCAATATGTCAGTGTTGGTTATAATGCGTGACATTTTCCGGCTGTGATTAACTCTACATTTTTATACCATTCACAAATAGTGTATTATCAGTTTGTCTGAAAGTTTGTAACGCATTAAAGGAGCCATCGAAGACCCCATAAAGTACATATATTCTTGATCAGCTCGACGAGACGAATCGATCTAGCCATGTCCGTCTGTCTGTCTGTCCGTCTGTCTGTTGTTGCGCATTTTTTGGAACCAATTTTTATGCTATCCAGTTGAAATTTGCACATATACTTGTTTTTATTGTAGTTTAATAGAGTATCAAGATTGACCTGCCACGCCCACTATTTGAGCTAACCTACTGCCCACTTTTGACTTTTTGTAAAAAAACTTCTTTATTAAAGTCTATATTAGATTGAAATGCAATGTGGTGCCTTTTTGTGGTCAGTCACTTAACATACATAGACTAACGGGCGTGGCCCGCCCACTATTTGGGGTAGCTCCCATACAAACCTATGGTCCATTTTTGACTTTTTGTAAGAAAAACTTTTTTATTAAAGTCAATATTAGGTTGAAATGCGATATGGTGCCTTTTAAGAGACAGCCGCTAAACATACATAGACAATTGGGCGTGGCCCGCCCACTTTTTGAGGTAGCCCCCATACAAACCACCCGTGCAATTTTGTGTTTTTTATGAAAAAAATCCTTCATTTAGATCAATATTAGCTTGCAATTTGATTTTGTGGATTTTAATGGACAACCGCTTCATATACATATACAAAGGGGCGTGTCCCGCCCACTTTTTGAGGTAGTCCCATATAAACCCACAGTTCACTTTTATGCATTTGTATGGAAAACGTCAATATCAACTTGAAATTCTATATGGCAGCATCTTACACATCTACTAGTGAGCGTGTACCACCCACTTTTTCGGGTAGCCTCTATTTATGCCCCCACTTTTATGTATTACAATACTATTTAAAGTTTCGGGTGACTGACGGTATTAGAGCTTCGAAGTTCAACCGAAGTTAACGTTTTTTCTTGTTTTAATTTCTTTATTATTTGACACTGCAGCTTCCTCCGAAAGCTCTCCAATTGATACTATCGCTTGCTCTATCACAGCAGATCCAAGAATTAACTCCTTATGGACTGTAGCCGTAAAATAGTACCACGGATACTCTTTGATCTATTGCTTGGCAGTATCGAGGGCATATTCATTAAATTTTTTTTTCACATTAATTTTGTACCCCGATGCGATAGCTTGAAGTAAAGTGCCACAACGATGAATCAGATTTTCATTAACTTTTGTAATTTCTGAAACCAATCTTGAATTAGTAAAAAATGTTCAAGCAAGCTTTAACTCCACCTCTGTGCTTGTCCACTATTAAACCCATTTTTTCACGAAATTCCGTTTGAATTTTAGGCTTAACTTGCCACATTTATAAGAAAGATGTAAAAAGTATTCAAAGAACCGTATTTTTGCATGAAGTGGAGATAGACCAAATTCAAAATATATATTTGTTTTTTTTACGTCTTTGTTTAAACATTTGGCCAAATTATTCATGTCTGTAGGATTTGCATCACATATGTAACATTTGGCAGAGGATGACTTACTTAAGGCGATGCATACTTTTCCATCCACCATAGTCAGTTGTAAACTATGCTCAACGTATATAAACTTTCCATTATAAATAAATAGTTCTGTCGGCTTTAGAAGGTTTATTTTCATCCTTAAAATATTTTTCCTCTTCGATTGATAGTTTGGTTGTCTCCTTTTTTTTAACTGAAGTCGAACTGGCCTGCAGTAACGTGTTGAAGAAGGCCGGGGGTTTTTCCAAATTGTTTGTGGTCATTTTTTGAAATTAGTTGGAAAGGTAGGATGTAACAAAAAAGCTCTCCAAATCATTATTGGAAAACTTTTGCTTGCATTCACTATGATCCGTACCTCCATCAAATCCCCATTTTCCAATTAATATTAAATTTTCAACAGAATCATCAGTGACTGTTTCGACAACATAAGCTTGCAGCTCTAATATGCTCGATGCTGTGTTATATAATAAACTTTGCAACTCGACTTCAGCGTAAGATTCGTCTACAGAAATACATATTGTCAGGGTGTCTCATTTTTGTTTTTTTTTTTTTGAATTGAAGTATACTTTGATAGCTTGGAAATAAATCAAAGGATATTTTGCTGTTCACAAAGTTTCTTATCAGCAAATATTGGTTTTTAGACATGGCGGTCTCCATTAAAAGCGAAATTACTTCAAATGGGATCTACTGGCAATAAATTTTGCATTTGATGTTCATTACGTAAAGCAGAAATAGCGGACTCCTCTATTTCGGTCAGCTGAGCTATACACCGTCGCTTTGTTCGCGCTGAAGACTCCGCAAAATAAAGTTTTGGACGGCCACGATGAGCACTTTCCACCACCATTTGCTGAGATATATTATGGGTGCAGTTTCATAATTTCGGTCAATTCAGGTATGAAGCCGTTATTCTCAATATTATGTTGTACAGCAGTGATCACTTCTTGTAATTTTTCTGCGTTGGTACCCTTTTTTGTGCACCATAAATTGAAAATATGTAGGCGTGCAAACACACACTGATACGAATCGCCTGCCAAAACCAAATCGAAAATTAAAAACCAAAAATGCAAAAATAATTAGAGTTATTTTATAGAATATTAATTAAATTACCATTGAAAATTGTACACAAACACGTAAGATGAAAACAAACAGACAGCACAATAAAAAGGCGACATAGAGGCTTCGCTGGGCAAATTTGACCTTGAAAAAATAAGACGACGGGTTAGTATATTGAAGATTACACGCACATGCGCAAATTTCCGCAGCTAACTTCAACACTTTTATTACCTTAAGACTCTGACAAATACATGGGAAAAGAAACCTAAGGGGGAATCTTGGGGAAACACAACTAAAACTTTAAGTAAACATAATAAAGACGCACAAAAAAGGAACAAACAAATAGCTTATCTAAAACATTAATTTCACAAGAATTACAACACAAATTAGTTTTTATTAATTTCTGGAGATGAAATAAATATATTTAACATCAAAATCCATTGAAAATAATTTAATTTTGTAGACTTAAGCAATTACCAGACCGATTTCAAGCGCACTTTTGTTTTGAATTATTCGGCCAGCGTTCAGCTGCGCTTTGAAAATGAACACGTGTTCATGCTAACAATTCTATTTTTAGAATTTTCCGTTAGAAATCCGGTTTGCCATTAAGAAGATTGGACATTTAAGAGACAATTTGTTTACATTTTGTTTGAATACTTTGTGTTAATTTTTTTTTATTTTTGGCCTATGGACGTTCCGTCCACTGTGCATTGCAACTATCTCTGAAAGTTTAGCGATCATGCCTATTATTGTGTACGTGAAGCTTCCCCTCAGTTGGAGCCAGCATGTCGATATTAACTGTAGTAAAATAGTGTTTCATACAAAAATTCAGTGGGTGCGACATGAAAATTATGATATATATTCAGCATAGGACAGCATTGGAAACCTTCACACCCAATTGAGTACTTTCTTAAAAGCTGAACAAGTAATATTGATTCATACAGACATGGTACAGACAAACGAACTGACAGATGAACATGGCTAGTTCGATTTGTCTTGTCGATCTGATCAAGAATATATATACTTATTGGTATCTCCGTTGCTTCCTTCGCTATATTTCTTTGACAGTTCAAACAACCCAATATAAGCTGTTAGAAATACTTTTTGAACAGTGTATAAAAAAGAACAATTTCAAAAATGTGAGTGCTTAAAGGAAAAAAACAAGTCCACACAATCTCGTTGTTTAAACAGACGCACAGTGGTTCAAAAATTGAAAAATTTGGTAAAAAATCCAAACTTTCATGGGACATACAATATGTTTTTGAGGTTTTCTAAAACAAAATGTGCCGAACTAATTTTTTGTTTTTTTTTTTTTTGTTTTTTTTTTTGGTTTTTTAGGTCGTTGTTTACGAAACTGATTGCAAATTTTACAAAAACAAAATTTACGAAAAGACATTCACAGTCTCTTTCAAGCTCGGTATAAACAGCAACGAAATATTAATAGCAGGCATTATTTTGAAAGAATGCTTCACATATAATAACGAATGTGATCCATTCAATTTCTGCTATAGCCACCATACAAATCAACCGTCCGCTTTTGAGTTTTTGTATGAAAAACGTTTTTTTTACAGGTAAAATCAACATGAAATTTGATATGGTCCTTTACATAAATATAGAAGGGCGAGTCCGGGCGCACTTTTAGACTCTCTAAAAACTTATCATCCACGTTTTGGTTCTTAGATTTTTCTAATAAGTTTTCTCTATCCTAAATGCTGCTAAGCACACAACACACCAAATTTATTTTTACTTTCTGCGAGTTGATCAAAAGTCTGCGAATCAAATGCGAAGATTGCGACAAAGTGTGTGCTTGCTAAACTTTTGAGGATCTATGTATATAACATAGTTTTGTATGCGAAAGATCCGGAAAATCGTTCGCCTGCATTTTTAAACATAAAATGTGTTTTTTACGTTTTAATATCATAAATTTAAGACAGATTGACGTACGAACGAACAGACAAACATTGCACTTCCAACAGCTCCAAACAATTATTGACTGACAATGAGTCATCTTTCTGAGTAAGAACATTATTGATTGATCTTTGAAAGCTGCTAAGAATTTCATCGATTTCAAGATCTGGTAAGAGTTGTTCTATAAATCGGATACAACCACACAACCACACAACCACATGGTGTTTGAGCTGCTGAAGCTGTTCTGCTAATGATCTGGAATAATTTTCTTTTCTTTTTTCAGCGCTAAAGGAGTTACAGCATAAGCAACGTTAGTTTCGGCAAGTAATTTTTTTGAATTGGAGACAATTTCTTACATATTATCTTACTTATTTGGCGCTACAAACGTTTATCGGTAGAAGCATGCAACCGACGTTGCCTCTGTTTAGCGGGAACCATGCTCAGCGCACCAACTATTAATTGGAAGGTGTTACCTTCTCATAATTTCCTCACCTCGGAACGGATATGCAGCGAGTACCCAGTGCATACGTATTGTCCGGCCCGCTGTCTGTGAGCTACTTTAGCCGTTTGCAAAATAAACGTTCTTAGCCATTTCGAATGAACCCATCCCAATCCACAGATATTATCTCCTTGCAGAAATAATTTAAACACATTATGCTATAGACTCTTAGCTCCAACTGAATCCAAACGACACAGACGTCGTATGTCCAGGACGAGCGCCCCGCACGTCTGTAGCAAAAGTTTCAAAAAACAATTAGTTAAAATGATGCCTCAGACGATTTTTGTTCTAAACATTACTATAAAATATTGTTGAATATTTAAAATTATACATCAAGACTTCAAAATTCATTATTAAATTTTTAGCATAAATCATTTTGGAACCAGGTTGAACGGAAAAAGTGACAAAGTTCATTCACAACTTACGAAATAAATACGAAATTGTTTCCATTTTTGTATTTATGTATATATTTTATGGCTCAGTTATTCAGTAAGTAGTAATCGATGGACAGCAAAGCTTACAACTCAGCGAGGCAGACAAACAGACAGACAGACAGACATACAGACAGACAGACAGTTTCGACTCGGTCCCCCGCTTCTAGGTCGTTAATCTGACTCGTTCGGCGCTTAGTTGAGCCTAGAATAGACCGTACCAATCTGTTCCAAGTTGGTGTCGAAGTCGATGTGATGTTGATGTTGATGTTGATGTTGCTGTTGCTGTTGGCGCCTAACAGCCGCACATGTCAATCAATGCAGATCCAATTTTAGCACAAGTAAACAACTTTCAACACAATTAAATGAGGGCCACACCGCGCCCATTTTCCTCATTCCGCCCACTTTATATATGTATGTAGCTAGCTTTGGTTTGCCTGCACGCGCTTGTTGTAAATTCATTCGAATTTACCAGCATGAAACAAAGTCTCGACGTTGTCATTATCGCCTCCCGAGAGTCTCAGAGAGTTTCATCATCATCATCATCATTATTATGTGAGTAGTAGTATATGTAGCTCTTGGTATAAGCTTCCGATAAGCGTGCTTCGTTGAGCATTGACTCCTGCTCCATGCCTGCCCTGCCCTTACTGACCCCCCTGTTTGTAAGTAGATTGAGGTGTATTCTTACGATTACTACGGACTTAAAATACTGCAAGAAAACACAGAAAGAAAGACAGACATATCTCGGACTTTATACTATGATTCGCTGCATTCAGCATATTTGCAAACAATCTGCTATAAATCGATGCATTGCATCTTAAACGTTCGTCAAGCGATAGAAGATGACATCGTACACATCGTAGACAACGGCTGAAATAATTTAAGATAGGGCATGACGAAAATGAATGTTAGCAACAAAGTTATTACAAAGTGAATAGTTAACTAATAGATCGTTGAACAAATGCCACCATTTGTACAAATCTTCTTGATTTTAGTAAAGCTTTTGACAGTGTGTGCCATAGCCACCTTATGTATAAACTAGAGGACTTTAGCACTTTCCCCTTCATTTGTAAACTGAATACAGTCCTGCCTTGTTGGTAGATCTCAAAAAGTCTTATCCAAAGATTCAATGAATTACACTTCTTTATACTTCACTTGTTCGTCCCGTTTTAGAATTTGCATCTTGTGTTTCGAATCCATATTATGGATGGAATTCATCAAGATCGCATCGAGTCTATTCAAAAACAGTTTCTGCTGTTTTTGCTTTCAGAAAACATCAATTGGGCTTCTAATCCGATCGATTGAAACTAATTGATCTTCAAGCTTTGTCTGCACGACGATCGATGCTCTCTGTAGGTTTGCTGCATAAGATCCTAAGTGGTGAAGTGGTTGGTTCTCCATATTTTTGGTTCAATCGATATTTCTAAATGCTCCCGCATGATTTACACGGCACTATCTGCCTTTAAGGTGGTCTTTGTTTGCACAATAAGTTATGCCTGCCATGACTCACTTCGGTCTCTTTGCAATACCTCTCTATAAAAAAAAATTCTCACATCTTTTCTTTCGATTCTTCTCTGAACTGCATAAAAAAGCTATCCTTATCTAATCTATTGGGCATCATTCTCCATAAAATAATCTTGAATAATAGTCCTCGCAAGTTCATATATCTGCGAAGATTCATACAATTGTAGAGCTGCTATTTTTTGCAACTCCATGGCAAGCTTGAATCTTCTGAGTAACATAATTTGTTGTAAAAGTATTAAGCATAATGTGAAGGCCAATTAATATAATATTGACTATATCGGAGGAATGTCAACATATTCTAGAATATAATATATTTGATAACTAGTACCATTAATCGCAATATTACAAGTTGTACGTGCTGCTTTCATTTGTACCTTAAATGGGTCCTTCTTCCCGTCTTTTAAATGGTCTTTTAAATGGGTGAGTTTCCTTAAGTATTTCGACTTCTGGATTACTTATGAAAGAGACAAATATTGAAGTACTTTCAGATCAAGTAGGAATTGTATATCTTGCTGTGCAGTAGTATCAATTGCTGCCCATTGAACATGGTCATCTTCATGGCTTAGCAATGAAAGAAATTTTGAATTTATATTGTTTTTGAAAATATGCTTTAGACGTGCGAGACCGCACTCCTAGGTCAAATGTGCTTCATTGGTGTTAACACCGATTATTGAATTTACATTGCTGCATAAGTACGTCAAAATTTAGCCTACAGTCGGTCCAGTCTGACACAATCGGTTTAACATACTCACTCAATGCAAACACCACCATCTGCAACCGCCACATCCCGAAACTCTGGTCCATCTCCCATCAGTATATGTGTCTGAAGCGTCCACCATATCGAATTTCAAGTTAAAATGACTTAACTAAAGAAACTTTTCATAACTTACAAACGCAAAAATAGGCGGTGAGTTTGTATTCTTTCGAAAGTGAGAACCGAAATAGGCCTGATAATCGTAGTAGACACAGATTTTGCTTTCTATTTCAAAAACAGAAATTCTATTCATGCGTCCAATCAACGCTAAGAACAAAAATTAAAAAAGAGAAGAAAAAAAATTAATATCCGTTTCGATATAGTTGTAAAAATAAACTTTTTCATTTACCATGTCAAATAGAAAAAGACGTCATGATGGGCAACTGTTGTCTGGTACAGGTGCGGATGGCAGTGGCAGTGGCACCGAACGTGCAGTGGAACGCTTGCCAATACGATCAAATGTTATGGTGACTGGTCCACCACAAGGTTCAGTAGAAGCCTCTGTTCCAGCTATGGCACCTGACGCACCGCCACCACGTTCCGTAGAACCGATAAGTCGACCGCTGCCAGCGCCAATGATACCCGAGCGTATACAACCGATTGCTGCCATTATAGACGGACCATCGCGTCGAGTGGCGCATTCGATGTCAATGGATACGATGTCGATTTATACGATGTCGATGGATAGGATGTCGATGGATGTGGAAGTGCAAGTGATACACCTATATATGATGTAAGTTGCTTGTCTACAATTAAACAAATTTTTCTTGCTACAATAATTTTCAAATTCTTCTATAATTGCAGATGAACAGTGGAGCAATTTTGCATTATTTGGCTCGAAATTTTTAATTTTTTTTTTTTACGTATTACTTTAGTTTTTAATATAATTCCAAGATGCAAATTTATTAAATTCATGAAAATAATATACATAATGACTTTTGCAACGATTACATTGTCGAACAATAAAGATTTTTATATACAATAAATAGTAAAATTTAGTGTAAATACTTATTGAGTGTTACACAAAGCTGTAGCCAGGATTTTGTCTGGGAAGGGGATTTAGTTTCCAGTATTTTTTCATATTATTATACCATTCAAACATAGTGTGAAATGGTACTAACGATTGCCTGAATGTTTAGAACGCATTATAGTTGACATCGTAGATACCATTAAATTATATATTTTTGATCAGCTTGATGAGTCAAATCGATTTAGATGTGAATGGTGGGTATGTTTGGGGGTTACCACTAAAACCATTCCAACCAACAATATCAAGGTGACATCAACTGTCTTTTTATAAAAATATCCAAAATTGGGTGGCGAGTTTGGGGATGGGCACGTTCATTGGTATATATGTATAGCATACGTTCTTAGGAAGCCTCTACATCAAATATTATGTTCATATTAACTGTAACACTCGTAATCGTATTGGGCATGCGTATTGATATGTGTATATGTAAGGCTTCCGTTCTTAAGAAGTATTCACATCAAATTAGAAGTAGGTACCAACTGTAATAAATAAGTTTTTCATGAAAAACTTAAATGTTGGCATTGGGTTTGTAAGAGGGCTAAACCCTATAAGTGGACTGAGCACATCTATTGATGTATATGTGAAGCGTTCGTTTTTAAGAAGCATCCATATCGAATTTCAAGTTGTAGCTGGCTCAAGTTCATTTACATGGGAAAATATTTGATAACGAAAAGGAACAGACGTTATACTTTCCAAACATGTTCTGCTGTTATTAAAGTCGAAACCGTTTATTTGCTATGTAAACAAAAAAGTAGTTCATCATTCCTTCTTTCGCAAAACAAAAAACAAAAAAGCACAATAACTCTCAGACAGATGGGCGATCAGACAGACGGAAATGTTCAAATTGATTTGACTAATCGAGCTGATCAAGAATTTATATTTAAAGGTATCTACGTTTAAAGCGTTTTAAACTTCTAGGCAAACTGATAATACCATGTCACACTATGTTTGAATGGTATAATAATATGAAAAAATACTGGAAACTAAATCCCCTTCCCAGACAAAATCCTGGCTACAGCTCGGTGTAACACTCAATAAGTATTTACACTAAATTTTACTATTTATTGTATATAAAAATGTTTATTGTTCGACAATGTAATCGGTGCAAAATTTTCATGAATTTAATAAATTTGCATCTTGGAATTATATTAAAAACTAAAGTAATACGTAAAAAAAAAATAGAAAAATGAAAATTTCGAGCCAAATAATGCGCCATTGCTCCACTGTTCATCTGCAATTATAGAAGAATTTGAAAATTATTGTAGCAAGAAAAATTTGTTTAATTGTAGACAAGCAACTTACATCATATATAGGTGTATCACTTGCACTTCCACATCCATCGACATCCTATCCATCGACATCGTATAAATCGACATCGTATCCATTGACATCGAATGCGCCACTCGACGCGATGGTCCGTCTATAATGGCAGCAATCGGTTGTATACGCTCGGGTATCATTGGCGCTGGCAGCGGTCGACTTATCGGTTCTACGGAACGTGGTGGCGGTGCGTCAGGTGCCATAGCTGGAACAGAGGCTTCTACTGAACCTTGTGGTGGACCAGTCACCATAACATTTGATCGTATTGGCAAGCGTTCCACTGCACGTTCGGTGCCACTGCCACTGCCATCCGCACCTGTACCAGACAACAGTTGCCCATCATGACGTCTTTTTCTATTTGACATGGTAAATGAAAAAGTTTATTTTTACAACTATATCGAAACGGATATTAATTTTTTTTCTTCTCTTTTTTAATTTTTGTTCTTAACGTTGATTGAACGAATTTCTGTTTTTGAAATAGAAAGCAAAATCAATATCTACTACGATTATCAGGCCTATTTCGGTTCTCACTTTCGAAAGAATACAAACTCACCGCCTATTTTTGCGTTTGTGTGTTATGAAAAGTTTCTTTAGTTAAGTCAATTTTAACTTGAAATTCGATATGGTGGACGCTTCAGACACATATACTGATGGGAGATGGACCAGAGTTTCGGGATGTGGCGATTGCAGATGGTGGTGAGGTGTTTGCATTCAGTGAGTATGTTACACCGATTGTGTCAGACTGGACCGACTACAGGCCAACTATAAGCTAAATTTTGACAAAATAAATTCAATAATCGGTGTTAACACCAATGATGCACATTTGACCTAGGAGTGCGGTCTCGCACGTATAAAGCATATTATCAAAAACAATATAAATTCAAAATTTCTTTCATTGCTAAGCCATGAAGATGACCATGTTCAATGGGCAGCAATTGATACTACTGCACAGCAAGATATACAATTCCTACTTGATCTGAAAGTACTTCAATATTTGTCTCTTTCATAAGTAATCCAGAAGTCGAAATACTTAAGGAAACTCACTCATTTAAAAGACCATTTAAAAGACGGGAAGAAGGACCCATTTAAGGTACAAATGAAAGCAGCACGTACAACTTGTAATATTGCGATTAATGGTACTAGTTATCAAATATATTATATTCTAGAATATGTTGACATTCCTCCGATATAGTCAATATTATATTAATTGGCCTTCACATTATGCTTAATACTTTTACAACAAATTATGTTACTCAGAAGATTCAAGCTTGCCATGGAGTTGCAAAAAATAGCAGCTCTACAATTGTACGAATCTTCGCAGATATATGAACTTGCGAGGACTATTATTCAAGATTATTTTATGGAGAATGATGCCCAATAGATTAAGTCATAAAATCTTCCGCCATATTATGTTCCTTCAAATTAAGTTTTAACACTTTAATTATTGGCATTGAGGAACTATAAATGTATTAACTGATCTTTAACTGTATTTAAAAATATCTTCGATATGTGAAAACTTTATGTAAATCGCGCTGTAGAGCACGACAGAGATCATGAATATACCAACTAAAAGCAAAGGAACCGATAGAAACAGAAAACAGTGCAGCTACGCGGAATATGCTACTCTATTATATTATTCTATTCTATGGCCGTTAAAGTGCATCGATAGATGTATAAATAAGGAAGTTAACAAATCAATTTTCGCTTATTGATTGTGTGTATACAGAGTTGCCAAACTAAAACATGGCGTCACTCACTTTGATTTTTTGTTGTTATTTTTTTTTAGCAATTTTAGAAAGCTGAGTGTGGGAGAGAGCTCAGATCTTGTGATTGGCTTAGTGTGCTACCTGGTTTTTACCTACCTTAGATGCAATGCATTTGAAAATAAATTTACATTCGTTACTGATTCTCTTCACAACCTTTCCAAAAGAAAAAAATAAAACACATCAAGCTAGTATGTTGTGTTTAAGTGCGTTTAAAAGGCTGTGACCGTTGTTTGCTTGCCTATTTATATATAGATGATGTCTGTTCAAAATCTTCTATATTTGTGTGGTGCTACACTGCTCAATTCCGGCAATACATACATATATCTTACTGATTAACATTTCCAAAGATATAAAGATCTAATGGAACTAGAGAAAAATTGCAACAGATTTTTTTTTCTTTTTTTTTTTTGTCGATTTTAAAGTTTAATTTAATTAGATTTCAATCAAAAATAGTTTACTTGGACGATTCATGCATTTTTTTGCTTTCTAATTAGCGATTTCGTGCAGCAAACTGTACTTCACAAAATCGAATCGGTGTGAAATTGATGCGAAAGCAATTACTAAAACACACCTCACATATGATGTTTGTTTACACTTAAAAAGGCGCCTGCCATCACTGTGATTGGCAACGGTTAGTTTCTCAAGCACCATGCAAAGGCAACTTACTACCGGCCGTCAGTAGTGAAAAGTGCGTGTGCAGCGGCTGAAAGTCGAGTAGAATTACAGCAAAAAAAGAAAAAAAAAAAAAAATATTAAACAAAATACTTTGCTGGCACGATGGGCGAGCTAGATAAATGGTTTGAAATTGTTAAAGAATGCAAATACCTGCCGGAAAATGATTTGCGTAAACTGTGTGAAATGGTATACGAAATACTAATTGAAGAGTCTAACGTACAGCCGGTGAGCTCGCCGGTTAGTGTCTGCGGGGACATACACGGACAGGTAAGCGCATTGGCAGCAAAACAACAATAACAACAGCAACAACAACAACAACAACAACAACAACAACAACAATAATTGTTGCATTTTAAGTTCTACGATCTGGAGGAACTCTTTCGCACCGGCGGTCAGCTGCCCGATACAAACTATATTTTCATGGGCGATTTTGTTGACCGTGGCTATTATAGCTTGGAAACATTTACGCGTTTGTTGACACTCAAGGCACGCTATCCGTCACGCATAACGTTGTTGCGCGGCAATCATGAGTCGCGTCAGCTTACCAAAGTCTATGGTTTCTACGATGAGTGCAACAAAAAGTATGGCAATGCCAATGGCTGGAAATACTGTTGCAAAGTATTTGATGTGTTGCCAATAGCTGCGGTAAGTATACATACGCTACTACAGTGTTTTATGCTTGAATCTATAAACAACATCTATGTACATACATATACAGCTTATTGACGAAGAGATCTTCTGTGTGCACGGTGGTCTTAGTCCAGAGATAATAACGCTCGATCAGATACGCACTATTAACCGTAGCGGTGAGATACCATATAAGGGTGCATTCTGTGATTTGATGTGGTCTGATCCTGACGATGTGGAATTCTGGTAAGTTATTCAAAAAAACAAAACAAAATAACAAAAGAAAAGAAAACTTAAAATTTATTTGTATTTTTATACCATTCACACATTGTGTAAAATGGTATTAACAGTTTGTTTGAAAGTTTGTATTGCATTAACGGAGGCATCGTAGACTCCATAAAGTATATATATTCTTGATCAGCGCAACGAGACGAGTCGATCTAGCCATGTCCGTCTGTCTGTCTGTCCGTCTGTCTGTATGTTGTTACGCATTTTTTGGGCACCAATTTTAAATGATATCCATTTAATTTTAATTTGCACATGCACTTCTTTTTATTGCAGTTTAATAGAGTATCAAAATTGTCCCGCCACGATCGACAGCCGACTTTTTGTATGAAAAACTTTTTTATTGTAGTTAATACCAACTTAATAATTGATATGGTTACTTCTGGTGGTCGGATGGTTGAAATATATATTAATGGGTGGGCCCCGCCCACTTTTTAGGGTAACACCCATACAAACCAACTGCCCACTTTTGACTTTTTTATGAAAACTTCTTTATTAAAGTCAATATTAGGTTGAAATGTGTTATGATGCCTTTTAAGAGACAGCCGCTTGACATACATAGACAATTGGGCGTGGCCCGCCCACTTTTTAGGGTAATCCCCATACAAACCCACCGTGCAATTCTGTGTTTTTTATGAAAAAAATGCTTCATTTAAATCAATATTAGCTTGAAATTTGATTTGGTGGATTTTAGTGGACAACCGCTTCATATACATATACAAATGGGCATGTCCCACCCACTTTTTGAGGTAGTCCCATATAAACCCTCAGCTTACTATTATGCATTTGTTTGGAAAACATCAATTTCAACTTGAAATTCGATATGGCGGCATCTTACACATCTGCTACATTGCTTCATACACAACTACTAGTGAGCGTGTACCGCCCACTTTTTAGGGTAGCCCCAATTTAAAATTCCACTTTTATGTTTTACAATACTATTTAAAATTTCGTGTGAATGGTCTTAGAGCTACGGTTCAACCGAAGTTAACGTTTTTTCTTGTTTTTTTGTTTTTTTTTTTTGTTTGTTTTTTAACAGGGGCCAAAGTCCACGCGGTGCCGGCTGGCTATTTGGCAGTGCCGTTACCAAAAATTTTATGGCTATAAACAAATTGGATCTCATCTGCCGAGCACATCAGCTTGTCGATGAGGGCATTAAATATATGTTTGATGGCAAATTGGTAACAGTGTGGTCCGTGCCGAATTATTGCTATCGATGTGGCAATGTGGCCGCTATACTAAGTTTCGATACGGCCAGAGTACGCGAGACAAAAATATTTACTGCAGTTGCAGATGCAGATCGTGTCATACCTAAGCAGTACACGACACCCTACTTTTTGTAATACAATATCAACAATATCAACAACAACGACAACAAGTGCCCGACGGAGACGATGGCGACAAATGCATCAGGTTTGATTCCAATATGATTCTACGAACTAAACCTAAGACTGTTGCCAACGATTCGATGCGATACAACTTTGTATACATAAATAATGTATACAAATTCGCGACATTTAGCTGGAAAATCGAATTCAATTACATACTATAATATTCCTAGAAACTAAAAGTTCGATTTTTTTAATGCATTAATGTCGCTTTATAAGATTTTTTTTTATACAATACTTATGTATGCCAATTAACAATTTAATAAAGCAGACCAGCATTTCAAACAAAATTTCAAGAAGTTGTTGGTTATTGGTAATTCGAAGCGTTTGTTTTTTTTTTTTTTTTTTTACAGAAAATTTAAGCTTTATTGTGCGAAAATGGTTACAAATTAGAGTTGAGCGATATTTCACTACCTGATTTCACTGATATCAGTTGCTACTCGGTATTGTAAAATTTGAGTGATTGAACATCATTTATTTCTTGTAGCCGTATGGCACATGAATAACAATCAGCAAATTGTTTTCTCCTTCAATGCTCTTGGATTTTAAATGCGACAGAAACCTTGCGAAAGCGATAGCTACATACATACAGCAACATTTTACACATCGACTCGTATAGGTCACACTTGACTTTTGTTTTGGTTTCTTTTAAAATATACAGAATCAATGAAGGAAAGCATTTTAAAAATGCATGCATTGAGTATATTCACCATTTGCGCATGACATGCCAAAGTAATTGTCTTTGCATTATTAATTGTTGCTCTTGTATCTAGTTTTATTGTGCACTAATTAGTATTTTGTGTAAAGAGTGTCTGTCCGTATGAAGAAATAATCCAAATCACCATAAAATTATAGAAAAATATACTTTTTCTGCTGAACTTTTGGCACTTGGTCATTTTTTGAGTACAGCGTTGCCTTATCTTTCGCATAGATTTTCATTTTAATATAGTATTTTTGCTGTTTGTTTTTCTGTTTGGTTTTCGTTTCACTTTATAATGAAACTATATTTCAACCTCTCGCACCTGTAGAATTTTTGCTTTGTCTATGTTCTGATCTGCACTAACAGCAATGATGGGGAAAACAATTTGCTGATTGTATTCGTGTGTCATACGTTCATTACTAGTGCCACTGTGATTCATCGCGTATGAGTAACATATCATGCATATCATCAACTGATATTCGTGATTTTCAGTCGCCCTGATTGAATCACAGGCACTTGACTATCGCCCAACTGATATACTGTAACATACACGTAGTATTTACAGGCATATTTTATAAAGCTATTAAGGCACTTTATGCTTGGTTGGCTTTAATCTCTACTAGCTAGCATCTGGTTTATTTCACTGGAATGGAAAATTAAATGCTTCTTTCTATTTTCTTGGTTTTTTTTTTTTTATATCCAATCCTTTGAAGAAAATAACATGAAAACATAACTCTTTTAGCATACAATTGCGGTTTCACGCGTAGTATTGCCTTAGTCCTTACAAGTTGTAGTGAATATATATGGCACTTGATTAATCCTGGAAAGGACTATGTGAGCCAGTCAATTTTTTGAATCGGAAATGAAATCAGCAATAGTTGGCACTGAAATAAATCCAAAACAGATGACTTCCTGAAGTACCATCGACCTACCTCAATTTCCCAGGAATAGTTCTTCTGTTACGGAAGCCCAATGCTTGTGTCTATAACCAATACTCTCTTCTGGTTTTGTAAGCCATTTTAAGCCAATCATCTCCAGAAAATGACACAAAAAAGAAGATATTCCAGAAACTGATGGACTGATGGACAGAACTGGATGAACTTCATGAACTTCATGAACTTCATGAAGTACGGAATTACTCTCAAAGAATTATAATGAAGCCACTATGCCACTAGAACGTTTAGCATGAACTTAGCTGCTTTCGAAAGAAGCAAAATGTACATTTCTAACACTGCGAACATTTAATAGATGGCTCTACGTGTTCTTTGTTTTAAATTGATAGTTCGGTTATTTTTAGATTTTACCCTGTAAGTCAACTTGACGCATTAGTAAACACACTGTGTGTGCGGCCTTTCATTTTATTTCCATATTGAAACTCATTACTTAAAATTATGTACGAGTATATGTATATAGCGTGCTGGCTCGCCTCGATATTCTTAGCTATTTTGGCAATGGATAACCCATCGTTCTTGTAAGCTTTGATTTGTTCTTTTTCCACCGAGCGGTTAAAGCTTTTCCTCGACCTATTTTATGTTATATTAAAATAAAATTGTCGAAATTAAAAAGAAAAAGTTCGATCAACAAAAAATATAAGTGCACGTACCAAAGATGCCGATCAAACTAAATGCATTGGGACGACGCAATTTGCCGGATTTTGGTTAATAATTTTTTGTTAATACTTTAGGTATCTTTCTTCTGGTTAAATTACAACAATTAAATTAACTTTCATTTAGAAAAAATTAAGTCTTTAGCATGCTTGGTACAAGTGCAATGAGCTATAGAAAAAATACAATGAGTTCTCCTATACAACTGGCGAGAAGTGTATATTCTTGAGCAGCATCGCAAAACGAGTCGATATAGACGCACCCATATGAACGTCTGTTTGAACGAACCGATTTTGGAGACTGTAAAAGATAGACACTTCAAGTTTGTATACCTAATTCGAATCACTTTGCGCCTCTTCAGAGAACTAGATCAAACCACTATAAGGAGTAGCCTCATACAATGTTGAAGTCCACTTTAAAGTTTTTGTATGACATTTTTTTATAACATTTAAATATAGTGTGAAATGGTGTTATAAGTTTGTCTGTAAGTTTGTGACGTATTAAAGGAGGCATCAAAGACCCCATAAAGTATATATATACTCGTATTCTTGATCAGCTGGGGTAGCCACCATACCAACAACGCCGTCCACTTTTGACTTTTTGTATGAAAAACTTTTTTGTTGTAGTCAATACCAACTTAATAATTGATATGGTAGCTTTTAGTGGATGAACGACTCACATATACACTAATGGTTATGTTATGTGGTGAGACCCGCCTAGTTTTTCTAGTAGCCCCCATACAAACCGACTGCCTACTTTTGTGTTTTTGTATGAAAAACTTCTTTATTAAAGTCAATATTAGATTAAATTGCAATGTGGTGCGTTTTTATGGACAGCCGCTTAATAAACAAGGACTATTGGGCGTGTTCCGCCTACTTTCTGTGGTAGGGGTCCCTTACAAACATACTGCCCACTTTTATGTGTTTTTAGGAAAAAATTCTTTATTGAAATGAATATTAGCTTGAAATTCGATGTGATGGCTTCTTATTGACAGCCGTTTCATATACATATACAAATGGGCGTATCCCGCCCACTTATTTAGGTAGTTCCATACAAACTCACAGCTGACTTTAATGTATTTGTATGAAAAGCGTCAATTTCAACTTGCAATCCGATATGTTGGCATCTTATAGATGGTCGCTTCATACACATCTACTAGTGGGCGTGTACCGCCCACTTATGGGGGTAGGCCATTTTCAGAACTTTTATGTTAACGTTTCTTCTTGTAATTTTTTTAATTACAGCTCAAAATTAGCTTTACAAAACTGCATTTATGCTACATATATAACAGTATTTCTCGTTATGCTTAATATTGTTCCGCCAACTTTTTCTAAAGTTAGCAGACCAAGCTGCTTTTGTTAATTAGATACGAAGAAATTTTTTTTTAATTAGCGCATAAAACTAGCATATAACATTTTCATATTGATAAACTCTTGTGATTTGCTAATTTTATTGCAGTTAAAAAAAAACAACACTCCACAGCATGGAATACTCTACGAGCATATTGCTTTTAGAACTATATATACATGTTATTTTTAACTAGAAATTGGAAAACAATAATCAAGACAAATTTTTTGCAATTCAATTGAATTGAACTGGCTGGACTTGATGAGGTATTATTCCGGCGGCGTGTTGTTGTTGTTGTCGATGCCGCTGGAGCATGACAGATTTGTCAGGGTTTCCCATTAATGGATCGAACATGTAAACAGCTCATACATCCATATTTCTCAGCTAAAATATATATTGTAAATAATATAAAAATACAAAACAGACGCGCGACGACTTCAACTTCGTTTTGCATTCATAGCCATCGCCATCATCATCATCATCATCATCATCATCATCATCCATATCATCCTCATCGTAGTTGTCTAAAAATAATCAGACAATAATAAATACATATAGAAATATAATATATAGTACATACTATATTAAATTATTTAATATATAATAACAATAATAAAATAATTAATTGTCGAGAAAAATAAAATTCTATAAAATGCGGTTAATAGTTTGTTGTTATTGTTGATGCTTTTTGCCGCTCCAATAGTTTAAATTTCAATCACATTCAAATCAATATTGTTGCTTAGTACGAGTATATAAATCACGCAGCTAGGAAGTGATTAACTAGCATCGACAGACGTTTATACTATATGCATGCGTTAATGAATGAATTGATTGGCATCAACAAAAAAAAAACACACACATACACACAAAAAAATGAGATATAAACCTACAAAGTCATCTTCCATTCAAATGCAGCAGCAACTTTTGTATTTAGTTCGTTTGATCTAAAAAACAAAGAAAGGACATACAACCAAATGGTAACAAAGTTCAAAGTTCAAAACGAAAAGCAGCCATTGTATGAATCCAATAAACTTTTATGCAACAGACACCATCACCATCAGGAGTCAACGAAAGAAGCCCATTTATATAACAAACGCCACAGACCCAGACCGAAACACAGGGGCAGGCAGTGAGAGTGAAAATCAAAGTCAAGCTGGGTTCGTTGGCCAAAAAAAATAAAGTGAGGTATTCAGTCTGTGTGTTGTGATTTAAGGCACAGTCAGTCGATGTCAAGGACATGCGACAAGTACACTGAACCAAAGTGTTCAGGGTCGGATTAAGTAAAGTCATTTTGTACAATTCTTGTGCGAAAATTTCAAATGTGTATCTGGAACTTTGGATAGGCGGAATACTATACATGTAATCTTCATACAGTTCACACATAGTTTGAGTATTATGATAATTTTGTCACGGAGTTTGTAACGCTTTAAAGGACGCATCGATGACTTCACATATAGACTATATATATATATATATATATATATATATATATATATATATATATATATATATATATATAATTTCTGTATCAGCGGTGAATCGAACTAGCCATGTCCGTCTGTACCCTGTCTGTGTGAAAAAAAAACCTAGTCCCTCAGTTTGTAACGAGCTAAAATCGACTATGACGTATATCCTAGGCTGAACGTAACTCACATTTACCATGCCACGCCCACATTTATGCGTAGCCCCTAAACAAGCTCACCGTCCTCTTTTCGTTTTAGTATGATAAAACATTTTTATTACAGTCAATATCAACTTGACTTGGTGACTTCTTTTGGACAGAAGATGATCAAACGCCCACTTTGTTCTTTTTAGGTCTAGGTAAAATTGTCATATTTTTCGAGCTAACTAGTTTAAAAATATAATGAAAACGTCACTAGAGCATTAAGCGAGTTGAAAGTAATTTGTTAGATCCATGTGAAGAGTATTGAAGCTTCGGCGCTACCCAAGTTCGAACTGTTGTCTGCATGCCAGAGTGTCAAGTAAAGTTTGGTTTGAACATAGCTTTTTAAAGCAGCAATTTGCTGATGCTTTGAAGTACGTCTGCAAGGTCTGTCGCACAAGGAACAGAACTTTTTCAAAATAGCTATATCTGGTGGAGATTAAGGGCGTTGTTTAAAAACTGTATAAAAATGTAAAATCCAAAAGGGTTTTTTCTTATTGTACATCGCCTTCAAAGTGGGCTCCTTCCGAAATAATAAATACACTTCCAACGAATAATCTAAACATCAAAACATCTGATTTACACGGTTGATCTGAAAATAACCGAACTTATTATTAGTTATACAAGGTCTGTCGCAAAAGAAACAGAGCTTTTTAAAAATAGCTGTATCTGCTGGCGCCACCTATTGGTAGGTACATGCGTTGGAAAGCTACACCCATCACTGACATCTTGTAATAATTTTATTACAATCGGACCACTACAAGCGCAGTTAACATGCTAAAAGTGACAGTATCTTGTGCGTGAATTTATACAAAATGAGCCAAAATCTTCGTTACGTTATATGAAAATGGAATTGAATATTCACAAAGATTCGATTCATCAGATTTTGATGGAGAAATTGCGTCTACGCAAGGTGTATTCAACAAAGTTTGTTCCGCACAAATTGACTGACGACCAAAAGTTGCGCCGAATCCAATTTTCTAAGTACTTGATTAAAGAGTCGAGAAAGGATGAAAACTTCAAGTATTCGATTGTGACTGGTAATGAGACTTGGTGCTTTCAATATGATCCCCGAAACCAAACATCAAAGTGCCGAATGTGCTCGTCTGAATGCTTCCTTCAGACGAGCCAAAACCGGAAAAAAAAGTCGTCCTGTAAAGTCAAAAGTGAAGACAATGTTGATTTGTTTCTACGATTCTGAGGGCATTGCACACCGAGAGTTCATCCCACCTGACCAAACGGTTAATGCTGTATTTCATCTTGGTGTTAAGAAGCGTCTTCTGTCGCGTATTCATCGTGTTCGACCACAATACCGTGAGCCAGGGAGTTCGAGCCTGTTGCACGATAATGCGCCGTCTCATCGGTCGATACTTATCAACGATTTTCTCACCAAAAAAAAAGACATTTTAACCAACAACCATTCACCGTACTCGCCTGATTTGGCTTCGTGTGACTTTAATCTATTTGGGAAAAACTTCATTTGCCGATAAAAAGGACACCGCTATGAGGACATTGAAGCCATCCAAAAGTCGTCGACCGGCATTCTCAAGGACATTCCGAATAATTAACTAAAACACTCATTCGAAATGTTTATTGGCCATGCAAAACGCTGTATCGAAGCACAAGGATACTATTTTTTGAATAAAAACAAGTCACTTTTGCAAAATATTAAATTTTTGTTGTTTTTTTGAACAGCCCTTTTTCTGTTGGGACACTCCTTGTACAATATATACTCGTACATTTTGTGCTTTTATTCACTTTGTTATATACATTTTGATAGCCCAAGAAATCCAATGTATCAGATCGACCATTTCGGAAAAACTTGCAATGAAGAAATTGTCAGAATTGTGTATCTCTATTATCCCTAGTATCGTATATATCTATCTCTAGTATCGTATCGTATCTATCTATCTATCTTTAGTATCAAATTAAAGTTTATTTTACTATTTGTCTCTCTCGCACGTTGTGTTTTCCTTTCTATCTCCCTCTATTTTGATTGACAGTTCAATCAGATGTCACATGGACATAAACTTTTCTTTTGAGTTGAACGTCCATTCCCACATGCATTGAATCAGCTCGCTCTTTTTCTTAAAAAAAAAAAATAAAAATTAAATAAAAATGTCAATTTTAAATGATCCACACAAAGCTCAGCGGAAAGGCTGCTCTTGTAAAAAGTCGCAGTGTGTAAAAAACTGTTGCGATTGTTATGAACAAATGCTTATTTGTACACAGTATTGCAAATGCGTGGGTAAGTGTGCACTGCACGTTCAATGATGAAAAGTACTATTATCGAAAGATTGTTTAATTTTGAATTTATACAGGATGTCCTAATACTGAAAAAAGTGTTCGATTGCCACCCAAACCGGAGGTGCATAAGTTGACAAAATTGCCAGCGGCAGCGGCACTTAAGGAAAATATTGCGTTCCAACAGCAGCAGCCGCAGAAGCACCACCAACAACAAAAAGAGCAACAACAACAACAACATCAACAACAACAACATGAATCAGCTGAACAAAAAAATGATACGCCGGTTCATAAAATATTGACACCGGATATGTGCGATGCTGTGTTTGAAACACTCTTAGCACAAGAAGAGGCTGCCGAACATGCCAATTTGAGTGATCTGGATCGGCAACAGTTGCTAGTGAACGAAATGAGTCTGTTGCTGAAATATATTTATGATAGTTTAGCGCCAAATGAAACGGCGCCACCTACCACACCGCGTATGAATCAGTCGACTTGTTGCAGCAACGATATCCAGACACCATCTTCCGAAATACCCAAGCCAACTGGCCACTAAAATCGTGCGAGTTGTTTCTTTGAGGTTTTTTGACATCTCAGCTGTATGTGAAGAAACCAGAAACAAATGCAACTCGTCAACGGTGAGTTAGAGACACAGCTTTGTCAAAATCTTATTGAAAATTTTATTAAATGAAAATAGCAAGGGTCTGTGTTCAGCGCTGCGAGGACTCATTGGCGGATATTTTCTTCCAAACATAATCGAAACATGTCTACATTTTACAATGAAATTAAAAATAAATTAAATCGTGCAGCCAATATATGAGTTAAAATTATGACCAACTTCATCGAAAGAGAAACATGTTCAACTTGAAAGCAGTGAATGGTGAGCGCTAATATGAAGGGTTGAGTTAAGATAGGCAAACGAAAGTGAAAGGGCAAAATGGTGTGTGGAAACAAAAGAGTGTATGGAGTAAGAAGTAACGAAGTGGAAACAAACAGGGGGAGGCATAACTACACTAGTCAACAAAATAGAAGAAATTAGATGTGCTTTGGATATCATATTTTCTTGTTTTTTTTTTTTTTTTAAGATTTTGGTCTGCTGAACTCGAAAATAGGCTCAGCCAAATTTTGCATGAATACGTTTTCGCGGAATTAAGTTGTAGTTTAGGTACTTTTAGCGGGTAGGTTCACTGTTTCAAGTATATCTGGAGTAAAGTACGATAAAGATGAATGAGACTTTCGTCCAAAAAAAAAAAAAATTTAATAAAATACATTTTTTTTAAATCGTTTGAACAGTTTGAAAGTTATAAGCGCAAATTTTTCAAACTTATAGATTTTTTTAACTAAAACGAGGACAATAAGTTAACTTTTAATATAGCGAAAAATAGAATACGTTTTACTTTGTACATAAAGAACCAACTTTTATGAAGAAAATGAGATACTACATACGAAGAGAATCTATCAAAAGATTAGAGCAGGGTTATGTTTTTTCAAAAATTGTACTAAAATCCGTTTAGTTTTTTTCTTTCTGATTTTTAATGTTCACCTCATGCTAAGCGTGCAACACTCTCCATATTGTTGTTCAATGCACTTAATTGAAATTATAAATCGATAAGACGGTTTTTGTTATGGATGCATATGCATGCCTCTACAAGGAGATGGTTAGCGCAGAGCGAGACTTCATTTTCTGGTGAGGCTTTCTGGAAAATAATTCAGTGCGAATTCAAGTAGTGGATCTTGAGAGACATATTAACACCTGTGGAATAAAAATTAAAATGTAAGAAGTACATGGCGCGATCTAAAAATAACTGAACTTTTAAGTCATATAATAAAAGCAAACATGGTACATATTATGTTCCAAAGCTAATAGTTATGCAAAATACGATCCATTTAACTCAGAATACAACGTTTGGCACGCTCAACTAATTTATCCATAGACGATTTAAGCTCGCTTTTTGGGTATGTTCTTTAGCACCAGTGTCACCTCTGCTTGTATGTCTGAAGTGTCATCGTAAAAAGCTTCTTTCATTGCAGTTTTCATTTTTGGCAAGAGAAAATAATCGCATCGGTGATAGATGAGGCGAATACGGAGGGTGGTCGATGGGACAAATCTGTTGTTTCATCGAAAAATCATTGATGGTCATGTGAGGTGGTGCACTATCAATAAAAATAGCACTTTCCCTTTGGAGTATTCGGGCTTAACACATAGAACTCTCGACCACAAACGATTGTAAAACTTGTAAATAATATGCTCCATTGACAGTTTGCCTTCTGGAACAAATTCCGTGTGAACAATACACTTGGACTCATGAAAAATTTTCAACATTGTCTTGATTCTTGACTTCTAAATACGCAATTTTTATGGTTTTGGCTCGTCTTTTGAGTTCCATTCTGCAGATTGTCACTTAGTTTCAGGATCATATTTAAATCACCATGTTTGATCACCAACTATGATCGAATGAAGAAAATCTGGATCGTTTTCAGCTGTTGAAATGATGTCTTTGCAATGCTCTCTCTACACGAGCGATTATTTGATCATCCTTCAACTGATGTGCAACAAAACATACACACACACCTTTCTTTTACCCAAATCTTCAGTTAATATGTTGTAGATTGTACAGTAAGATGAATTTGATTCTTAATTCTGGTGAAATTTGCATCGATAGCGCTAATTCCACTTACTTTTTCCACCAACTCAGCACGATTGGATGCTTCGGGTCGTCCAGGTCTTGGATCATCATTGAAAACATCACGGCCGTTTTCGGATTACAGCTTGAAAAATTAAATAAAAAATTAATATTGTTTAACCAACTTTATTCAAAATTCTTAAGCAAAGTTTCAGACATTATCTGGTAATTCTAGAAGAAAAAAGAAATATGACATCGTTTGCACGTTTTTACCTGTAGACTAGTGTTATTAAACAACAGTTCTTTAAATTAAAAATGTTCCGCTCAAAGGAATTTCGCGTTGATTTGAGCCAATTTTGTAATAAAAAATAAATTTTGATTTAGAGCATTTTGTTGAGCATATAAAAACCCAATCCGGCCCTGGAAGTGGCTGCATTTGCGTCTGCAGAAAATTTAAATATGTAAGTGTGTTAACCGAAGTGCCAATGACTCGTATGAAAGGACGAGCGCTACGCTGAACGCAGAGACGTCGCGGATGCTAAATAGACGCATTTTTTCCTGCTTCACACGCACAGCCAAAAGTAGAGGCACAGAGCGACACAGTTCGTTTTCAAGGTCGCCGTCAAGGCCAAGGTCGTTCACTGAAAGCAGCCGAAGTCAAGGACTTTTCTCGCAGTTCGTTACGTTTTTACGATTTTACTCGCATGTTTTCCACGCAATGTCAACGGCCAAAAACTACAAAAAAGAAAAAGCAATTTTTCTTTCGTTTATTTTCGATTTGCTTGAAGTGAAATAAATCTGTTTTAATTTACTGAAGCGGTAAAAATTTCGTATTACTCAATTTTAAAAGCGTTTCACTATTCTCGTAGAGCTAAAAAGAGTTAAGATTTACTATTTATTTTCAACCACTGCAGTTAATAGTAGACATGAACAGTAAGTAGTCCTTCTGCAAAAGCCAAATGGTCGAATCTGATGGGTTTCTAGGGGCGTTATCAGCTATAGTGGAGTTCATTGAACACACTTTATCCGAAGTGTTTCTTGCTTCGTTTTGTCAATTCTCTATCCTATCAATATTTTGCTCAATGCTTCTACCCACTGTGCAGTGTCTAGAACAAAAATTCGACTAAAGTGTGTGCATACTTTTAGGCAGATTAAAAAAGTCGAATTAAAATAGATAATAGAGAAACGAGTAAGTGAAAGAGCACTTGTTCAATTATGTTGCCTGCGCACAGTGGGCAAACTGGCCAATCTCTTGCACGAATTAATTAAAATTTTCTATTTTTTATTATATCGATAGCTAATGCATTACTGTTTTTTTCCTATAAATTTTTTCTATTTTTGCTTACACTGTTGCATAAGCTGTAAGCTTCCAAAGTCAACATGGTTGAAGTACATTTGCTCGAAAAATTCTGCGTACACCACAAAAAAATCTCAGCTAATGTTTTATGTATTGAATCAAACTTTGTTTTATTATATAGCTTATTAATTTCTTTTAACTAATAATATTTTTACAGGACTTTATTCACTTTAGTCAGAAAAGCACTACCGCAAAAGTCTGCGTACAGGCAGCTTTTTTCGACGAAAATTTTGTACTAATAACTGGTAGTATAACCCTTTCTCGCCAATACCTCCGTTAGACCTCATGGCATGGAGTCCACAATTTTTTTTTTTTATCTTCAGTTGTAATTATTTCCCATCCCTCCATTATTAAGTTTTTTTTTTTTTTTTTTTTATATTTTTGGAGGTACTGGTTTTACGCGTACGTATTCTGCGTTCGAGTTACTTCCACAAATTCTCTATGGGAATCAAGTCCGGACATTGCGAAGGTGTACTCAACTGATTTTTTATATTATAAAGTATAGTCAGTGCTTTGCTTTATGCGCATTGTGCTTGAGGTTGTTGACTTGCTGAAACCAAAACTCGTCTTGCAGCCCCAACTTCTGTGAACTTTACAGCAAATTATACTTTAAAACTTGTTTAGAACTAGTTTGATCCATTATTGATTCAATAAATGTTAGTTTTCCAACACCATTGGCTGCCATACATGCCAAACCACAACTCCTTCTGCAGCATGTTTTATGGTTGGCAACAAATTTATGCTTTTCAAAGGTCGTACTGCTCTTTCTTCATACCAGCTTTTTTCCTTTTATCCCTAAAATACAAAAATTTTCTCTCATCCGAAAAATAAAAACCCTTTTTCCTGATCGGGGTTTTGGCACAGAATAGAACCCGTTGAAGTGTAGTTAGTCGCAAGTCCTTGTATTAATGAGTGTGTTCTACTACTTTTTACAATTTTTCTATAGGCTTTTCCCTCAAGATATAGTTTTAAAAAAAATGTTCGCCGCATAAATTTTCATTTCTATTGTTGTCCATGGCACTATTAACATTCCAATTTCTTGAAAATGAATGAACTAAAACTCCAAAACATTTCTTAGAATATTTTTGGCTAACGGTTATCGTATATTCGCGCATCCTATACACCTCGTATGTAGCTGTACTTTTTTTTCTAAAAATTAATACTAATTTTTCACTTTTTTACAAAAAAAAAAAAAAAAAAAAAAAAACAAGTTAGAAATTAATCCGTGCCACATTATCCATTTCGTCCCACTGTTCTGCGCCAACTAGCGGCATTTTTGGAACATTTGGAAATAATTTATATGCGCGTTAGTACGAACAAAAACCTATTTGTGAGCGTTTGAGAAGCACACTGTAAGGGCAGTGCAGGTCAAACCTCTTTTAATATTGTTTTTTTTTTTTTTAAAGATAAAAGATGAAAAAATTTTATAAAAATTTATCTGACATTTTATTATCTGCCAACGCAGGAGGACCCATGAGGTAAGCACAAAGAGACAATAATAACCACTTATAAAGCAATTGGACTATCCGTCCTTAACTATGCCGCTCCTGTCTGGACTCCGTACCTTATTAAGACTCAATGGCAGTGCCTGTCAAGAGGTCAAAATAGTGCTCTGAGGACTGCTACTGGTTGTTGTCTACAAATGACTCATGCAGACCATCTACATACATGATGAAGCGATGGTGCTATCGGTTCACCAGCATAATGTGCTGCTTTCGAAGCAGTTCGAGTGTGGTGCGTATAGGAGTAATCATCCTAACCATGGCACTCTCACAAGAATAGTACCCACTCGAATAAGAAATGATATCAGAATCTACAGAACGAGTATTGCTTGCTTTGTACCACAGGATCAGATAGGATTAGCTCTCATAGGCACAAAATTGTACTAGGTGGTAGGCCGCCACCTATTGACGAGAGTGAAAAACGTCTCCCTCGTAACACAAGGACTAAACTTGCACAGTTACTATCCTGATGTAGCGGATTGCGATCAGCACTAGTGATTGCTGTCCTGAATGTGGTCCATCCAACTAAATTGAGTCCTAAAGATCTTTGGTTACGTCCAACAGAAGTAGCTTTGTTCCTGGGACTTGAATTGACTTGAGTTACATTTTGGGTTGTCATTCTCTTACATTCATAATCACTTTGCACAATACATTCATTATATATTAAATTGGTGGAGACTAGTTTGGTGGAGACTACTCCTAAGAGTGGGCGGGACATGCTCCTTGATAATTATGTAAATCGTTCGGCTATAATCAGTCAACATATCAAACATTTCAACTGATTTTGCCTGTAAGAACAAATTTTTTTATTCAAAATGTTAAAAATTGTGGGAGGGGGCTACCCTTTAAAAGTTAGAAAACACCCATTTGTACCTATGTGAAACGTCCGTCCGTAAGACGTTACTACCATATCGCATTTTAAGTTGATATTGAATGTAATAAATAAATTTTTCATACAAAAACCTAAAGTGGGGCGGTGCGTTTGTATGGGGACTAACTTTAAAATTCGACGAACCATAGCTCTTCGTATTTATGTGAAGCGATCCTTCATTGGAAGCCACGGTATCAAATTTCAAGTTACTGTTGCCTGCAATATGATTTACGTACATAAAGGCACAAGTGCACAAATGGTGTGTGTAAGGGCTACGCCGAAAGGGGGGGGGGGGTTGCTCACATCTATTGATGTATATGTAAAGCGTTTATTGTTTAGAAAAGTTTCAAGTTGATTTGACTGCAATAAAAAAGACTTTTCATACATAAAGTCAAAAGTGAGCGAGGAGGTTTGATTACTCTCTTTGACCGCAATAAAATGAAGTCTAGGAGCCAATTTATAAATAGATACCATGCAGACGGACACAGTTACATCGACTCGTGAAGCTGATCAAAAATATATACATTTTATTGGGTATTTAATATGAAGAAGGGAAATATTAAAAGTCACTGACATTTTCAGCTTCTGCATACTTTATAAGATCCCACGATAACTCGACTTAGATCTTACAAATTTTCAGACAAACTGTTAAAAATTAGGTATATAAGAAAAAGAAAAAAAAACACATAAAATTATTAACCAACCAGCTTATTCACACCTTGAAATGCGACTGCAGTGTATTACGCAGTTCGTTGAGTACCATGGAACCGATAACCATCTTCTCACAGTTAACTGTCACCATAAGCGAAGACGTTTGTGGCTCGCCGCCATTTGTCCACTGTAGCGTCACAAGCACCAAACTCTTTGAGCTCAATGTCTGTCCGGCAAAATAATATTGCACACTACTATCAACTGTCGTCGCTGTCGCAATGTACGCCACATTAATGCATTCGAAAACTTTCTGTTTAAGCGTCATCAAATCGACATTATCACGCTGTAGCGCCAGCTTACTTTGATGCTCATTCATGCCTCTCAACTTGGTGCGTTCCTCCTTAAAATATGCCTCTGTAAGCTGTACAGCGCGCACCAGTTCACCAATGGGAGGCTTTAGCTGTACACGGGATATGCCTGCTGTTGAGTTTATTTCAAAGTCGATGGCATGCGTTGAATCATTAAAATCGATGCCCAATATACTTGTCGCTGTCTGTTGCGGCAATAGTTGCGATATGGGCGCAAAATCATTTAATTGCATACCCGTCGGTAGTGCCTTTTGACCCAATTGTATAGCTTTGATCTCTTCGTTGCCACGATTTGTAAAATGCAACTCAATGGAGGCCATCGCTGAGGAATAGAGATGCGGTGCGCGTGTAAAACGATAGCTTAGCTGTAGCCCATGACCGGAAAGTTTATTAAATAGTTCCTTGTGCTTGAACTCGATGTATGAAGGACCGACCAGTTCGATGCTTTGCAAAGGCTGCAAGTTGACATTCGTAATGCCGGACAGTAGCATGGGAGTACCTAAGAGAACGAGTAAGGAATAATGAAATTATTAAAGCAATATTAATTGTTGTTAATATTTGCTTACCTGGCGTTAGAAATCCACCAAGTGAGGGTGTCATCACTGGTCCAATGGGCGGTATATCATCCAGATCGAGTAGCAGATCTAAATTACTTTTCGTTGCGTTAACAGCTTTAGCTTTAGCTGGCGTTGTCTGCTCCACGGATTTTTCAAGTTTTCTTAGCACAGCGGCAGCTGCATTGTCCTTATTATCACCTTCACCGTCACTTTCTGTATCTGAATCACTGCTACTTGCATATGAAGATGTCTCACTATCCGAGGTACCGCTGTCAGCAGCATTGTTGGCATGCTGTTTGTTGCTCTGAACATTATTGTTTTCCACGTGTGCTGCTGCTGCTGCTGCTGCTGGTGTTGGCTTTTGTGCTATGCCGCCTCCTGTCAATGTTGGCTTTTCTTTTGGTTTTTTAACAATTTCTTTAGCTACTGCATGCTGCATAGCATTCGATTCACTCGTTGATGACGCAACATCGTCATCATCATCATCATCATCCGAAGAAGATTCGCTCGATGTTTCACTGCCACTTGTTGAACCAGATGCACTGCTTGCTGTATACGGTGACGATTTTTCTTCGGATTCTGAGAGAAAATTCTTTTCCTTTTTATCGCCAGTAGCACCACCGGCACCACCACCACCAGCAGTGTGCTTTTTGCGCGCTGTACTCGCTGTAGTTGCTGGGCCAGGTGATGTTGTTGCAGCTGCATTTGACTCCTGCATGAAACCCTCAATGTTGCGCACGGTTGGATCGGGCGCTACTGTGGGGAATGCTGGCAGCTCTTTGTAGCCATTAGCACGCATATTTAGATAATGCGAAAGCGAAGCCAATTGGAAGTTATTGCTATCGCGATATTTACTCTCCGGCCCAGGTGCAGGCTTTGGCGTGAGAAATACTTTGCGTGCACTCTGTGTTAGTATGCTGCTATTGCCATTGGCT
Source organism: Leucophenga montana (assembly GCA_035044765.1). NCBI lineage: Eukaryota > Metazoa > Arthropoda > Insecta > Diptera > Drosophilidae > Leucophenga > Leucophenga montana. The sequence goes on along the minus strand of JAWNNQ010002134.1, from coordinate 3,995 downwards.
GGAAAGATGAATTGACGCAAAAAACGCGCACGATCACGTACATCGTAATTGGTGTCATAGCGTGCCAGTGTAAAGACATATTGACAGAGTAACGATGTTTGTTGCGGATTGGTCAAATAGAGCTTAACACCCAAATTGAGCACCTGCAGCTTGACAATATCCTCCTCATCGACAAACGTTTTAGCCATTTTACGCAATACATCTGGCGCTATCTTAGGCACCTTCTCATTGTATTCGCCTATAAGCCAAATAATTGCAGCACGTGCTGCTGACACAGTAATGAAATCAATTAGTTTTGCCATTTGCGTAATGATTTCAAAATGTTCAGCCGCCTTGGTTTGTAGTAGTTTCTTGATGACCACAACGCTCTCCGCTATAACATGCTCTGAAAAAAAACGAGAGAAAAATAGTAATTTAATATTTTTGTTAGCGACCTTTGTATTCTATATACAAACATATGTAATTTAGCAGGCTTAAGGATATTCAGCCTGCTAAACTACATTTATGAAAAATAGTAATATTAATAATTAAAACCGAAGCTCTAATACCATTCAAATGGAGGGGGAGGGGGTGTGTTTTAAATAAGGGCCACCCCAAAAAATTAGATGTGTGTGAAACGAACATCTTTAAGCTGCCACCATATCGAATTTCAAGTGGATATTGACGTTTTTCATACAAAAATACAAAAGCGAGCTGTAGGAACTACCTCAAAAAGTGGGCGGGACATGCCCATTTGTATATGTATATGAATCGGTAGTCCACTAAAATCTACCAGATCGTATTTCAAGCTACTATTGATTTAAATATAGAAATTCTATATAAATAAGACAAAAGTGCGCGGTGGGTTTGTATGGGGGCTACCCAAAAAAGTGGGCGGAACACGCCCATTTGTATATGTATGTTAAGCGGCTGTCTATAAATAGGCACCACATCGAACTTCAACCTAATATTGACTTAAATAAAAAAAGTTTTCATACAAAAAGTCAAAAGTGGGCAGTAGGTTTCTATGGGGGCTACCCGAAAAAGTGAGCGGATCTCACCCATTTATGTATATGTGAAGCGTCTGTCTATTAGAAGCCACCATATCAAATATTAAGTTGATATTAACTACAATAAAAAAGTTTTTCATACAAAAAGTCAAAAGTGGGCGGTGGGTTTGTATGGAGCAACCCCAAAATGTGGGCGTGGCTATTAAACTGCAATAAAAAGAAGCGTATGTATTCAAAATTTCAATTGGATAGCATAAAAATTGTTGCACAAAAAATACTCAACATCCATACAGACAGACGGACATAGCAAGATCGACTCAAGCTGATCAAGAATATATACATATATACTTTATGGGTTCTACGATGCCTCCTTTAATGCGTTACAAACTTTCAGACAAACTGATAATACCAGTTCACATTATGTGTGAATGATATAAAAAGCTGCACTTGCGCGTGTTAACAATAAATATTTCTACTTATAATATACTAGCTGGTACCCGCCGCGTTGCTGCCCTTCACCTTGCCTCTCCTTTCCCTTGCCATTCCTCCCCCTGCCCACCTTCCCCCTTCACCACCTTCCACATGCTCCTTTACTCTAGCTCCAATTCTCCTACCCCTCTTCTCTTGTCCTTTTCACCCCTTTTCCAACACCCACTTGCGCTGGTCTCATTCTTCTGCCCCCTTTCCCTAGCTCTCCTTACTTTCCACCCCTTTCCCCCACCCCCTTCGATCCCATTAACATGTACATATTTAACATTTCATCCCTTTATCTTAATATTAAAAACTACTTTCTGTGACTTAAATATAAAAGTTACGACATATGCTGTCGCTGACTTTTTTGTAGGCATTATTAAGCTCTACAACTTTTCTCTATAAATCAATCATATATCTCTCATCGTTAAGGCAGCGTCTGGTTGTCTGCAAATGACTCATGGTGACAATATATCTGCATGAAGAAGCGATGATGCTACCTCTTCACCAAAATACTGAGCTGCTTTCGAAGTAGTTCTTGTTAGCTGCGTACAGGAGTAATCATCCAAACCATGACACCCTCACGAGTGTAGCATAGCCCCTACCCGAATAAGAAAGGATATTACAAAAATTTACACAACAAGTATAGATCGTTTTATTCCAGAGTATCGTATAGAGGATAATTATTATTATACTTCAGAGAGAGAGCTCAATCGCATAAAAAAGATACAATTAATCAATCAGTAAACTCTCATAGGGACACAACATAGTATTAAGAGGAAGACTTAGCACTTATTAATGATAGTGAAAAACGTCTCCCTCGCAACACCAGCACTAAACTTGCACAGTTGAGGTCCGGATGGAGCAATATGCTCGAGTGTTACATGAAGTGGATTGGGATAAGCAATAATGATTGTATGCTGTGATATCCAGCGGTATAGATAATTGGTTGGCCAAGAACCTACCACGTCCGGCGAGACTAGCCTACAGAAAGACTTGATAAGCAGGACCTTATCAATTGTCGACCTACATTCACCGTAACGTTTATTAATGAAACAAACTATGCAACATACAAAATATAACAATATATGAGGTCCATATCACTGAAAGACGCTACCGAAGATTGCCTAAAAATATGAGCTTGGATGTCCATAGCGTACATACAAACATAGGCATATTCATATACAATGTAGATAGATAGAAGATAGATGGAAGATAGATAGAAGATAGCTAAATAAATAAAAGTTTGTACCGAGTTATTGAGGAATAAAATTAATCGTATACAAATTTTATTGTTGTTTAATTGTTACAGAGGTGGGAAACAACAGCGACATCCACATTAAATGTTTGTTTCTTTTTTTTTGTTTTGTTTTGATTAAATTTTTAGTATTTTTAATTTTTGTTGTTGAATTCTGAACGCGACTTGAGTGTTGGATGATCTTCGTTCGTTTTGTTGTAATGTCAAACATTTTATAGAAATTTTTTTTTATTTTGTTAGCCCTGCTAATGTTGTTGGTGCCTGTGTGTGTGTGTCTGTGTGTGTGTGTGTCTGTGTGTGTGTGTATGTTTGGCAACGCAACGTTTGGTAACAAACAGTGATGACCTAGATTTGTGGAACCGTTCCGGCTTCGCCAACGTTACCTCGTAACTTGACTGCATCGTCGCTTTTTTTGGGAAAGACCATCAGCTGAGCAGTCACACTGACACTCTTTGTTGCAGGTTCAGTTGCTTCAGAGTTAGCGTCCGGCATGGTTTTAGAGTCATCACTCTGAGCAGTCTCCAATAGACGACGGCGACGACGACTAGAAGGTTTATTGCGACGTGGTGCACGCTCCTGTTGTGCAACGTCATCTTGCGTTTGCCCGGGTTCAGTTGTGCTGCATGCCTCCTTCTTGCGCTGACCGGCAGTTGCTTCAGTGTTAGCGTCCAGCATGGTTTTAGACTCATCACTCTGAGCAGTCTCCAATAGACTACGTGGTGCACACTCCTGTTGTGCAACGTCGCCTTGCGTTTGACCGGGTTCAGTTGCTGTAGCAGCGAGGCGTTCTTTACGACGGCGAATAAGCCGGCGACGTTTTTCTCTAGCACTGCGCCCAGTTAACGGAGCAACATCTCCTGTGCCGTCGGTCATCGTTGACGCGTCTTTTGTCGTAGTTTGTTTTTCCATATTTATGCGTTTTTATTTTCTTTTCTTTTTTTTTTGAAATTTTTAATTTTCTTTTTTTCTTTCGCACCACAACTTCGACAATTGCTCACAGGAACAGCTGTTCTGTTCAAGTGTGTAGTGTGAAGCACTAAGCTGTCTCGCTCACACTGTTTGATTTATACAAACTGAACCGATCTGTGCGCGTGGAATTGTACTGATATGCTGCGCTTAATATGTGCAAATGAGAGGGAGCGAGCGCAGTATAAAACAAATTGTACATGGCACTTCTGCTTGAGCAGTGTTGCCAACTCAAAATTTATCTATATACAAATAGGCAAATACAAATTGGTTACACCCTTTTTAAACGTCTTAAAACTGTTTCTAAACTG
>JAWNNQ010002132.1:0-91872 GCA_035044765.1 Leucophenga montana | reverse complement strand
CCATCAGAGTTATCCTGCACAACCTTCACATCACCGATATCCACCTTATCGTCAATTTCTACCTCGGCAGCAGGCTCATTATCGCTGGTCAGTTTGAAGCCACCAAACTGCGCTAGCAAATCATTTGTACTAACTGAACCCACACCGTCGGACTCATCCACTTTATCGGCAATTTCAATCTCTGCAGCAGGCTTATTATCGCTGGTCAGTTCGCCGGATATTATGCCATCAGAGTTATCCTGCACAACCTTCACATCACCGATATCCACCTTATCGTCAATATCTACCTCGGCAGCAGGCTCATTATCGCTGGTCAGTTTGAAGCCACCAAACTGCGCTAGCAAATCGTTTGCCTACTAACTGAACCCACACCGTCGGACGCATCCACTTCATCGGCAATTTCCATCTCTGCAGCAGGCTTATTATCGCTGGTCAGTTCGCCGGATATTATGCCATCAGAGTTATCCAGCACAATCTTCACATCACCGATATCCACCTTATCGTCAATATCTACCTCGGCTGCAGGCTCATTATCGCTGGTCAGTTTGAAGCCACCAAACTGCGCTAGCAAATCATTTGTACTAACTGAACCCACACCGTCGGACGCATCCACTTCATCGGCAATTTCAATCTCTGCAGCAGGCTTATTATCGCTGGTCAGTTCGCCGGATATTATGCCATCAGAGTTATCCAGCACAACCTTCACATCACCGATATCCACCTTATCGTCAATATCTACCTCGGCTGCAGGCTCATTATCGCTGGTCAGTTTGAAGCCACCAAACTGCGCTAGCAAATCATTTGTACTAACTGAACCCACACCGTCGGACGCATCCACTTCATCGGCAATTTCCATCTCTGCAGCAGGCTTATTATCGCTGGTCAGTTCGCCGGATATTATGCCATCAGAGTTATCCAGCACAACCTTCACATCACCGATATCCACCTTATCGTCAATATCTACCTCGGCTGCAGGCTCATTATCGCTGGTCAGTTTCAAGCCACTAAACTGCGCTAGCACTACATTGACATCATCGTTCTTTGTTTTGGCTGCGTTACCGGCAGTTCCAACAACGTCTGGTAGGTTATAATCGCTACATTTCAAGGTACTATATTTAACCAGCTCCACGTTTAAATAAACGACTTTCGTCCCACCAACGTTTTCATTGTTGCCATTGGTGGCAATGGTCACAGAAAACTCGTTTAAAGCTTGCATAACCTTATCGACGTCTAGTTGAGTGCTTGGTACGCCGTTTCTATTTCCAAAATGCAAGAAACACGTGCGACCATGTCCTGAAAAAAAATTTTTTTTTTTTTTTAATTTAATTTTTATATTTTATTGACTGCATGCATACCTCTCCAAACAATCGAAATCGGAGTGCATTTACGTTTGCGCAATTCGAATTTCACATCCTTGACACGTATGTCGCTTGCCAGTTTGGATAGTTTTACACAGAAATCACCAGCTGAATTCTTGCTGCGGCGATGATGCTTACGTTTACGCTCCTGGCTGGTTTTACGGTCAACGCTAGACTGATCATCTATGCGTCGAATGCAGCGTGTTCCATGTGGACTATTACCTTGTGACTGCTCATTCTGCGAAGAGGAAGTCGCAGCTTGTGAATTGGCGCGTCGCCTGATACGTGCACGTATCGAACCACCGCGGCGTCGACTAGTCTTCTGCTCATCCACAGGTTCTTCCTCCCGCAGCACGATTATCTTGCCGGCGCTCTCCTGCGCTTCCTTATACTTACGCAATACGGGCAAAATCTTGAGATGACTCGCCGATAGAAGCTCCCAGAATACACCGGCCGGGCGTGGCAAACGTTCGGTCACATGAATCACTTGGGTCGGTGTAATAATCATGTCAACGGGTACATCATACGTCTTAAATAAACTGTCTGGTAAACGGTCAATGATCTGGAGGTCATGCACAATAGTCACGATAACCGTATCCTCTGTAACGACGCCCAGCTCGATGAGTAAGCCAATATTTAAATTGACCAAAATGTCACCGCATCCAATGCGGCGTCCATCACGCGCCACCATCACCGAACCAATGACTACCATATCGAGCTTATTCGCGCTATCAATCGAGATTGCCGTGCGATGTCCTTGTATGTCCGGCACGAAGAGCACTTCCATCTTTTCCGCAACGGTGGCATCAGCGGCCACCTCGACCTTCAGATAGAGCGCAGACGAATCGCGCACGCACGGTAAGTACAGATTTTTATTGGCCATCAATGTGCGCTCCTTGACCTCATGCAGTGCGCGGCTCATAAATATTTTGATGTGCTGTGCCCTCTTAAACTCACCGGTTTGACACAGCAAATCAGTCGCCTTGTCTGCATCGGCGAATGATGGTATGCCATTGAACTTGGTATTCAAGCCAATGTCAATACCCTTGGCTTCCTGCATTTTCTTCCAGGTCTTCAGACGCAATGCGCGCTTCGTCTCGGCGATGTTCTGCACCACGCCAGTGCACTCGTCGGTGTTCTGCACCATACCAGAGCGGTCGTCGTTGCTTTGGTCTGCCATCCTTTTTCGCGCTTTTTACTCGATATTTTTTTCACGAAAAAAAAAAAAACTTTTTTTTCTCTACAATTTTTTTTTTTACTTAAAATTTTCTCGCACGACTACACGAGGACGGAAAAAAATCTTAACTGATTTTGTACGTCTTAACACAGAAAAGCGTAGAGCAGTACTGTGCTATGTTCTACTTCGCTTTCAGTAATGAAGTGGACTGACACCGTAGCATAGGCCTACTACTTGACTTAGACATTTAATGAAAAAAAATGGAAAAGAAAACATTTAGAAACACATTTTTTTATCATAAAATAAAAACTATTTGTTTCCAAATATTTTATTGCATTCGCAAGGTAATGAAAAAGTATTTTTTAGGGAAAATTATTTCATCGAATTTTTTACAAATTTCCGATAACATTTTTGAATTGCAATCGCAATCGGAATGGTCCGAATAACCGATATTTAAATTTTCGTTTCAAGGCTGCAATCGTTTTTGTACTTTATATTTCGTTAGCAGACTTTACACATCGTTTAGACCCAGTTAAGGCCTGTTGTCGCATACAACAAAAACTGAAACTGAAACTGAATTCAGTGCATCAGCAACAGAAACTGAAACTAAAACAGAATTTTAGAATTCTGTCGTCCGCAGCAACAGAAACTGAATTCAGTGCATCAGCAACAGAAACTGAAAAAAGTACTTTTGACTTATTTCTGTAACTGAATGACAACAAATCAGCTGTCTTGCCATTCACTATTTGCAACACCCACATTACCACACGAGTTTTTCGAGTTTTTCTTGTTTTTTGTTAGTTTCAGTTCAGTTTATGCGGCAACCGCCCCACTGAAACTGCAACTGAATAAGTTTCAGTTTCTGTTGTATGCGACAACAGGCCTTTAGACAGTTTTCTAACAGCGGCCACACCCTGTAGTGTCATATTAAATAAACAAGAACCCAAGAAAAAATGTTTCAAATTGTGTACTTGGCAGTTAGAAAGAAAAATAAAAAAAAAAATGTTTTGTAAGACCAAAGTACCGTAAATGGTACGTTTTTATGCGGGCTACCTCTAAAACTGTTTGGCACACGCCCACTAATATACAGTTGAGAAGCCTCTGTTCATAAGAAACCATCACATGCAGCTTCAAATTGACATTCGTCTATAATTTTTTCCGTTTTCATACAAAAATTCAAAAGCTTTTTTATAGTGGACCTATTACTACTAAAAGAGGGCGGGGCACATCTATTGATATATGTATATGTGTAGCATATGTTCTGCATTTATTTCATATAAGAATTTAATGCTGTCCACAATTCGAAAAACTAATTGAATGAAAATACTTTAGACATTTGATATGCACAGGAATTTTATTGTTTAAAATTAAATTTTGCTCTACTCTATCTAGTCGGCACAATTATTTTGACAAAACGTATTTGTGACTATCGGACTTTGCTTTGCTTAGTACCATTAAAAAATGCATGCCGCTTATTTTGGCGTTTCCCTTTTGTATCTCTTACAGCTGATAAGAATGTTAGCGGACAACGAATTTTATCGTGGCATAAGTATTTTGACGAAATCTTCGTGGATGTGTTTGCGCGCGTTTTAGCAAGGGAAAACCAAGAAATTTTATTATTTAGTTTTTATTGACAGATTGAGAAATACAGAGCAAAGAACATTCCCAATATCTTCATGGTGAACAAGCGTTGCCTTTGCAACGGTGCATTTGCACAAACCAAAAGAGTTTTCAAGCAGAAGCGTTCTATGATGGACAGATGAAAGGTCTTTTGAGTACAACTCAACAAAGCAAAAGGGTTTTTGTAAGGTTGCCACAGATACGAAGGCAAAAAAATAGTATGCCCGTTTGTCAAAAAGTAAGCCATGGCGTAGGCTCTGTAATGTTCTGGGGATGCATTGCGTACAATGGGTTCGGGGTGACTTGCCTTGGTACCCATCGAAGGCTCGATGAACCAAGAACAATATGTGAGAATCCCAAATGACAACGCTTTCCCTTCCGGAGACAGTTTGATTGTAGAATCTTTTATTCTGCAACAGGATAATGTCCCATGCCACAAGAGCAGGATGATATGCAATTTTTTAAAGGATGTTGGTGTTACTACTCTGGACTGGCCGCCCCTCACATTCAGACTTGAATGTGAACGAGAACGTGTGGTCTCTTATGAAACGTAAAAGAATTGCTTTTTCTTACATAAAACCAAAGAAGAGACTATTTACGAAGTCGCTTTCCTTTGGAACAAGATATTCTTGAACGAACTTCAAAATTTAGTGGACTCAGTTCGAAAACGCCTTCAAAAAGGCTATATACTATATGTATGCGGGCTATAAATTTTATTAATTCTAATCACTTGCTTTAGTCTTGTTATGAATTAAGCTTTGGTTTGTTTATAATAATCGCTCGTCAAAATACTTATGCCAACACATGAAAACTACTTTCATTTATTTCTTTTTAAGTGCTTATGAAAAAATGTCCATTGAATTATTTTTAAGTTTCTATATCATAAATCATAAAGTTCTAAAAAGCCAATTAAAAGTTAAATAAAAAAAAAATGCATAATTTTATTTTCGTCAAAATAATTGTGCCGACTAGTATACAGTATGTCAAAAATATACCGGGAATTGGTTAATAAAACAAAAAATGTTGCAATTATGCCGCCATCGACAAGAAGCTGTTGTTACCACATAACAAAATATACCAAATGCACAAAAAGACACAAAAATTCACGTTGCTACTTGATAAATTTTTGTAATATTTTGCAGCACTGTTTTTGCGCCGATGCAAAATATGGATTGGTCCAATAAACGTCTGGGTCGAGCAAAGTAGTGCAAGATTTTTTGTGGATATTGTTATTGATTGTGCAATATTTTTTTTTTTTTTTGGCATTTTTGCACAGTTACAATGTTGCAAGAGTTTGTGAACAGCTTATACTACTACTAGTATATGCGTATATTTTTGTCGTTGGTCTAAGTTTTCGTTGCGTTTTATTCAAGTTTGTTTTTTGTTTTTTGTTTTTAGCGTTGAATCTTCTGTCATTTCTCAACACTCAAACTGACTCAATTTGAACCTTTTTTTTACCAATTTCTCGCGATTTATTAAATTGAAATTGTCCGCGATAGAATGTTTGATGAGTGACAAAGTTGAATGACATTAATTAGCATTATTTATTCAGTACTCGGCTTGATTTCGATATATCCACATTTCAATTCTCATACCTATCTTTACTTATGCCAAGTATTGAAAAACTTTTCAATGTTTGTCAGTTGACGTAACCTTTGCTTTTGCCCTTTTGCCCTTTTCCCTTTCTCTTTTACCTTTTACCTTTTTTTTTTTGACACTCTTCGTACTCGACGCGTAACATTATTGATGAAATATTTGCACATTTTTCAACCATCGTTGTTTGTTCAGTAGAATAAGTGAACTTCGATAGAACCGAAACTTAAATACGCTTCACAAACGTCTAACGAATTACTGTCAAGTCTGTTAATGCTCTAGTGATAATTTGACGCATCCATCTTTCCATTTTTCAGATGATTAGCTCGAGAAATAATAAAATTTTACCTATAAAAACCAAGGGAATTACTATCTCTAAAAGTGGACAGAATAAACTCACTCATTACGTCAATAAGAAATCACCATATTAAGTTTCTGGTAATTAAAATGTTTTACCTCCAATATTCGTAAAGTTGACGGTGAGTAAGTATAGAGCTTATCCCTAAAAGTGAGCAAGACTCGCCCATTAATATATTACTTACTTACTTAGGTGGCTCTACAACCGTTTATCGGTCAAGGCCGCACGTAGGAAAGCGCATCATTCAGTGTAGTTTAGTACGCGCCGGCGCCAGTCGCTGGCAATCTGGAGCTTCTTCAGATTATCATAGACCTGATCTTGCCATTTTAAGCTCGGACTTATCTTCTGACGCAGTTCACCAATTAAGTTCAGTTTTCCGTAGTAAACCTTTAGTGCTGGAGCTTCGGGGTTCATCCGAATGAGGTAACCAGCCCAGTGCAGCCGCTGGAGTTTAATGCGCTGAACTATGTCAACCTCACATAGAACACATACAGCTCGTGGTTCATACGGTTTCTAAACTCGACGACAACTCTAAGCGGACCAAAAATTTCACGAAGAATCTTTCTCTCGAATACTTCTAAAGGCGCTGTATCCGTCTATGCTTCTGCGCCATACAGCAGGACCGGAATTATTATTTGCTCGCTGAGCCTAAAGTAACAGACATTAGCAAGCGTGAATCTTTGTCTGATCTCTCGGCTAACGTTGTTGTCGCTGGTAATTTCTGTTCCCAGATAGACGAAATTTTCTACAACATTGAAGTTGAAATTCTCCATACTCACAGACCGTCCAAGACGCGCTGATGGTCTGCGAGTATAGAAACCAAGTACTTCGTCTTGTCCTCGTTCACCGCTAGGCCCATGAGACGTGACTGTTTCTCTATATCCGAGAACGCCCTGCTTACTCGCCGTTCGTTGATGCCTATGATGTCTATGTCATCAGCATATGCGAGTAGCATCACTTCCTGTAGCTAGAAGCAGACAGCAGTTGGTAGGTAATCACTTTATTAGAAAGAAGCAAGTGAGTAGTTTGGACCCCAGGAAAGTACTAAGATTCATTCAACAAATAGGCTTAGGGCAGGCCATCTAACTCAGTAGGACAAACAATAGACCTTTTAGGTCGCGGTTTCTATATGTCCCCATCATAAATAATAATTAAGTCACATTTTGTGGTTTCATTCTTGGAATAATGTTTTAAAACTTAAATTCTATATTTAGTAGGTCTCTCTTGTTCTCTTACCAGCACATATAATCTATGCTTCATAGAATAGAGAGCTTTAACTCTACGACAGAATAAGAGTTTTTGTTTTCGTCGTAAACACGCCGAGTTAGTATGCCCCATACGTTTTGAATCGAGGTTTGCGATTTATGGTTTCTCGTTTCCAATATTTAAGAGAACTGCTTTCAAACTATATTTACCTGCTGTCAATAACTAACCGCCACTCTGTTGCATCGTAATGCTGTTCTAGTTCTTTGAAGAAACTAGGAATATCCATGCAAGATCTTATTTGAACTTTTTGCATGAAATACTTTGGATAATGTTTATCAAGATTCGTTTATCAAGAGCTTGTATCAATTCAGCCAAGATACATGCAATTCTGCTTACTTGAGGTTGAGTTATAAGACTCGGTTCGCGAATTCACTGTCAGAGGTTTTTTTTTATCGTTTGCACTTGAGGTCACATGAACTGTGATAGCTGGGAACGGAAACGTGACAGAGTCGACGTTTATATGCTTTCATCGATAAATTTTTTTCCGCGTCAGTTTGTTCAGGAAAAAATACCATTCGGTCGCATGACAAAATGGTGTTCTACAAATCATTGGAACGCCGCATTCCAAGTGCCACCTAATGCTAAATATAAATAAATGGTTGTAATCCATGAAAATATTTCACATTGATATCATAAAATTCATCACTGAGTACATAGTACTACGAAGAGCCAGTAACCCATTTCATAATATTCATATGTGGAGAAAGACATAATGTACTTGGTGTCCATTGTTTATCATGATTTTCTGCTGCGCATCCGAAGTACTGAAGATAATTCGCTTTAGAAGAAAGTGACATAATTTGACGTTTTATAGTTTTGCATGGTCGACATTTCTCATATATTTTGGCACATGACACATAAACTACTGAAAATTATTGGAAATTATTGTTCAACATGACTATTGAATATTTTTTTATCTTTAATATGCTGTTTTTGATGAACTAAACGTACGTTTCCAACTCGAGATATGACCTATAATGTGAAACTATCGCCGAAAAAAAAAAAAAAAAAACAAAACTTAAAAATTGTGTAACTCGGAAACATTACTTTTTGAACAGAGGGTATATGCTTTATGGTATCTCCGATACGTCCTGCAGTGCATTACGAACTCTGTGACAAAATTATAATACTCTTTCACACTAACTACGTGTGTAGAGTACTATAAAAATACAGAAGCATTTGCATCAGGCGTTTAAAGGAAATTGTTTTTGTATGCTATTTTTCAGAAGTTCTTGAAAATATTACAAAATTATGCCGCTTTAAATTGAAATACTCTTTTCCAGTTCAAAACAAAATTTCAATTCTTTCGAATATAAATAACTTTGGTGCTAAATTTTAATGTTAATTGTTGGCATTTCCACGCCTCAAATCGGTGGGTTTGGGCGAGCGAATGGGGTTTCGTGGTACTAAATACTAAATACTATATAGCCGCAGTGAGAGCAATATGCAATAAATTTATGAGTTTTATTGGTAAAACGTTTTATGTATTTCCGTTTCGTTCGTTTTGGAAGTTAGTTACGTTTAACACGATATTTATAGTATGAGTAAGTTGAACTAACTAAAGTCGAACAGCATGGAACATGGAGTGAGCAGAAATGTGGATGACTGCTGCAGGACTACTGAGTTATGAGTTCCTTTACTAAAAGTAGCATGAACATTTTCACAAAAATTCATGGAATACAAAAAAAAAAAAAAAAAAAACGCAAGAAATCCCGAGAAATATGCAAATCTAAAAGACCATGCATCCTTTTTGAGGTTGTGTGTTGGTTTAATACCATAAAAATGAATGGCAGCAGACGGATACTAGCATACTATAATATATAAACGGGTATATATAGGAAGGCAGCATATTTAAATGAGTGGGTGGGTGGTGTGGTGTGGTGTGGTTGTTCAAGTTGAAGTATTTATATGCAAGACAACGACGGCCTTATGCGAAGGGTTAATGAAAATCTACTGCAAAGTATCGTAGCCGTAGAGGTTAGCTCTCCTTACAAAAACAGTTTACACGTGCCAAGTTGGCACGAGCCTGCAAAATAACGCAAAATTATTCTCGACTAATGGAAGTCGACACTTTTATGTACAGCGTTTACGCTTAGCGATTGCCAACACAACTACAAAATATACAAAATATAAAAAAAAAAAATAAAAAAAAAAACAAAAACAAAATTGGTTCGGATGAGGTCAAGCGAGGGGTTTGCAGTACACGCGCGCGCATCTCTACTAAGTACTACGGGTGGATGTGGTTATTGCCTTTGCAGAAAGGTTACACGGTCGCATTGTCCTCGCACAGTGGCACATTCTGACTTTTTAACGTTGCAAAAATCATAAATTCTGAACGCATTGAGATATCGGTTATGAAGTTTAAATTAGGAAATTCTTAGAAAGCCCATTGTAAGTAACTCGCATATAAAACAACACTCATTTTAAAATTTGCATGATAGCATTTGCATTACACGAGTTTTTAATAAAAACCTGTACCCATAATGTACAAAAAAAAAAAATAAAAAACTTTTCCACCTATTTGCATGATAAAAGATGTATTAACGAAATTAAAACACTTCCCTTGCCAGAAGCAGATTCATGTAGAACTTTCGTACACCCTGTCTCAAAAAGAAGCTGAAGCAGTAGACGTTAAAAAGAAAATGCAAGAGCATTTCGCAAATTACTTGAGTTATTGGTGAATCAGCTGAAACAGCTGGATGTGGAAACACCAACGATGGTAATAGTGCTAGGAAATTGTTGAAAAACCTTGAAATTACGGTTCGTATAACAGGAATTATTAGTGACATTCATAAAAGTGCGCTGGTTTTAGTTCTGAACTGCAGCGAACCCCAAAAGTTTAGTATGTACGTCACGAGAAACAATATCCAAACAAATTGATAACACTTATAATGAGTGCACTTATATAATTTGTTAATATAGACTAAGAATTATTATTATAAACACTACTAACAGTACTGTTACAGTTATATTTAGTTATATTTAGAAGCGTTGTTGGCCAACAAAAGTGCACAAAGATACAACAACCAAAGTGTTGTTGGCCAACAACATAAATAGTGAAAAAGCAGACAACCAAACGTTGCTAAAAGAACAATTTGTTAATGCAATTTTAGCAATTGCAGTAAGCAGTTTTAAAGAAATGCTTGGCTAAACCGCAAACAACGCAATATACGATTTTTGCCAACTGTTTTTTTTTTTTTTTCGAAAAACGTACCACTGTGCGTTGTCGTCATCGTCGGCAGGGTAATATTTTAAATTAATTTTTATATTCAAAAGTTCGACGTTGTATAGATGTAGTAGCTATACGCATTCGGGGTGCGGAAAGTTTAAGGGAAGTTACATATCTCGAAAAATTTGATCAGCTGTTTTATGAGGGATTAAGTGCTCAACGGTAGTAGGAAGTCCTTTAATTATGTATCCACAAAGTAATTGTTGCTAATGCCTGATGAGTGAATGTGCATTGTACTGAATTATATACAACATGCCGTAAACGATTTGAAATCTTTGCAAACAGCTTAATGACAATAATTATACCGAAACCGGTGGGGAATTATACGCTGCAGTAGATTGCATGATTTGGAGAACAGTTTTCTGGTTTTGTAAGCACTCATAATCTCTTTCTAAATCAGCTAAAATAATAAATATCATAAATACACATAAAACAATTCAATTCAAAATATTTTAGCTTTGAAATATTGGTTGGAAAGTTATTCTGGAGACGTTTTATAATCATACGCAACATATATTAAGTTTTTTTAGAGGTTCTATTTTTGGAAAGCGATTAAACTGTCATAAATTGGTTAGAACTGAAAACGCTATTGTCATTTGTGCTGAGTTTGGTTATAGTTAGATAAATGCCAGAACAACGCTTGCAAATTGTGCCAATTTAATTCGAAATAATATAATTGTGCAGCCGAGCGACTAATTCGATTAACCAAGGATCATTTTCGCACCTCGTATACTGAAAATAAAAAGTGTTCGAGAATTGGAATTGGAATTGGAATTGGAATTGTATTAATTTGAGAGCAGTCCCTGAAGTACGCCATCTGCATTATTAAATTTTTGTTTTAGCGTCATTGCAAGCAAACATGAAAGGCAAACAGACCAACTGAAAGCTGGTATGTAGTGAAATTAAGCTCAAACGTAATCGTGTAATGACTTCGAAGTGGTTTTTGACCGTTTCCTGAACGTGTATAAAATATGAATCCATTGCAGCACATGTGCGATCTAGCAGTAGTAGATGAAACTGTGGTATTCTTTTGATGGAACGGCACTACAAACTTCTGATATCTGTTCGTCTGTCTGTCTTTCATATCTGCTTTCAATGGCTGTCCAACACTTACATAGTAATGCTGATTGTTTAAAATTTAACCATGGTAGTTGATAGGAGTAGTATTGCATTTAAAGTTACCACGCGGAAAATTCAAACAGTTACTGACTTATTAAATTGCACTCGTATTTAAAATAATAATTGTTTTGAAATTGTCTCACTACGTACACAAGATAAATCCAATAAACTTTCATCTTAAATTTCATTAATATCAGCTGATGTTGTATAAATTGTACATTTATACCAGTAAATATTTGGGGCCTCGTTAGCACAACTGCCTAGCTAAGATTCCAGAGCACCTGGATTCGACCAGCGTTCGGTCAAAATGTTCTATAACTTTTTAGTTAACTGAAGATCGTTCCCGGTGTTGCTATCTTACACACAAAAAACATCAACGTCAGCTGGGTTTGTTTAGGGACTACTCCTAAAAGTGGTTGGTACACGCCCATTTGTATATGTGTGTGAAGCGACCATCCATAAGAAGCCACCAATGTTTTTCATACAAAAGCATAATCAGTATTGATACTTTTATCTTGATACTCTATTAAACTGCAATAAAAAGAAAAGAAGTGTATGTGCTAATTTTCAACTAGGTACAATTAAAATTGGTCCCAAAAAAATTCGCAACAACATACAGACGGCAAGACATACGGACAGACAGACGGACATAGCTAGATGGACGCGTCTGGTCGAGTTGATAAAGAATATATGTACATATATACTTTATGGGGTCTACGATGCCTCCTTTAATGCGTTGCAAACTTTCAGAAAAACTGATAACACCGTTTCACACTATGTGTGAATGGTATAAATATATCTTACATAATGTACATATGGGAAAGAATTTTTAAAATATTTTTTTTTTCGTACATAAGCATTTAGTATCGATTAAAATTACTATGCACTTTTTGTAAGGGGAAATCACCACAGGGGAACGAAATCTTCAAAGTGATTGCATGGTTTTTCTCAGTTCTTATGTCTATGGTGTACAAAAAGTAACATATTTTAATTGAAAATCGTTATTAAATCTATTTAATTCCGCTCAAAGTAATTCAAATTCGATTAATCGCTTTTATGCCAAGTTCCTCATAAGTTCGATAGTAGTACCGATAGTTGCAAAGTATTCATTGGAAACTGGCGAAAGGGACTACTATACTACTAGATTTTGCAACAGCATAGCAGCGCATATGTATGAGCGAGATAACAACAGTACATTGAACTGTAAGTGTGCGCAATGGAGGTGGAAGACTATCGATAATATCGATAGTTTTTTAAACAACATTTTCAACAATTTGAAATAAATCGCCGGTAGCTGTGTCAGTAATTTTGAACATGTAAGTAAATAAATAATTAAAACATTTTTGGGTCTGTGTATACTCTTCACAAATGGGTGTGAATAATATTGTATTAAAATTTAGTCAAAATATTAAAGAAGGCATCGAAGATCGCATAAATTACGTATTACACATTACTGATCCAACTGATAGAGTTCTAAAGTTGTTCCAGCCATGTCCGTCAGTCTGCCGGTTTCAAACCAATATTTAATAATCTTTGAAATATTGGTTAGAAACGTAATATGAAATCTTCGCTAAACTGAATAATTACGCTATTTAAAATAATCACGAAGTGGGCACTAGAATGTATAGCTTCCATACAAAAATACTGCAATTTATTTTATTCTATTGTATATGCTTAAATTCAATACGGAAAATGTAAACTTATGCAAAATAAATGTAAATTCAATTTGTAATTAAAGAGTTCCATGGAATCACTTGAAAGCTATTATTTATGGTGTTCTGGGTATTAATCGCGAGGATGAATGGCGTATTTCAGTCGAGAATATGCTTTAATCCTTCGACGATTTTAGCAAATTAAATTTACCTTAATTTTGTATGTGGCTATATTTTCCGTAATTCTGCTAGTTACTTTAAAACTGCACAAACTTAGAAAATTCCGGTTTTTCGAACAACCCTTGTTGCCGGTCTTATATCTCGGAAACAATCATTCCTACGTCTTAAGATCTTTGAACCTTTTAGCTTGCAAATTAAATTTACTTTAATTTTGTAAATGGCTACGTTTTCTGTATCTCTGCTAGTTTCGGGCCAAATTTAAAAAGTTGTTGCCGGCCCTATAACTAGAAAACTATCACTCATAACTATATCACGACGACTTTAAATCTTAAGACATTTTAATTTGTAAATTAAATTTACTTTAATTTTGTATCTACATTTGACTACATTTTTCGTATCTCGGATAGTTGCACAGATACAGTTCAAATTTAAAAAGTTCCACTTTTTGGAACAACACGTGTTCCCAGCCCTATATCTAGGAAACTATCACACCTAAGATCTAAAATCTTAAGAATTGTTAGCTTAAAAATTGAATTTGCTTTAATTTTGCATAAGGCTACATATTTCGTATCTCTGCCAGTTTCTTTAATACAGGCCAAATTTAAAAAGTTTTTGTTTTCTGAACAACCGTTGGCCTTATATCTGGGAAACTATCATTCCTATGACTTGAAATTCTAAGACATTCAAGCTTGCAAATTGAATTTACTTTAATTTTGTGTATGACAACATTTTCCGTATCTCTGCTAGTATCGGAGATACAGGCGAAAATGTTAAAAAGTTCCGGTTTTTGGCTAAAACAAACATTTATATTAAAATGTTGCTAGGAGACATCCGCTAATCTAGCAAAACGGTTATCTCCACGCAATTTAGCATGCCCATATTAAGTAAAATAAACCTATAAACCGACTACAACAGTGTAATTATAATATTTATGGTTAAAAGTTATACTTTATGGGGTCTCCCACGCCTACCATTGGCTGTTACAAACATTTGCACAAGCGTAGTATACGTATTTATCATGCAGTTAGAGAGTATAAAAATAATTAAATAAGAAAACCAAAATTTACGATAGTTTGACTATCGTTTTCAAAAGTATTGTATGCATTTACGATAGTTTTTATCGATAGTTTTCCACCTCTAGTAGCGAATTCTTGTGCAAAATTGTTGGAGCTCGACTTGGCTTGTTGCATGGTTTATATTGGTGTCTAATAATCGTGAATTTACTTTAAGTTGTAAATACAAAAAACAAAAACAAAAAAACATAAGTAACGCAACTATTAAAAGTTTGCAGTTGTAATGCAAAGAAAAAGTGTAAAATTCTATGAAATTGTAATTGTTGTTGGCATTTTAGACATGCCGCGCAGCGATTTGCAAATCAGCTGTTGCTGCGCCGCAAATGTTCTACCAACAAATGGTTTTGTTTTGAGCGGCGTTTGATATTTTTTTTTATTGGTTTAATGATTAGAAACGCTAGCCACTACACTTTGTCACTCTTTACTTGTTAACATACGGATTCCGGGTTGAAAGTCTTTTTCTCAATATTGCGGGCGTGCTGCACAGACGTTGTTTACAGCGGGTGCGGTGGCGCTTCGCTTTTCAGCGTTTTGCAGTTGGTTTAAACCGATTGTGCAACATGGCGGCGAGAATTATAGTGTCGAAAAATCACTTTGTAATGCTCCTGCCCGCATGGCGGCTATTTTTTCATCAAACACAACTTTTACGTTTTGCTGCTCGTTTTTTTGTTTTTTTTTTTTTTTTTTTTTGTCATTAAAGCAGCAGCTTGCAGCTAGAAAATCGTCACGACTTACGGCTTCAATTCGTACGGCCAAATTTCCTTGCTTTTGGTTCATGCCAAATGCTTTGAAATACTTGGCAATGTTTGTTTAATCAACTCCCAATCCCAATTTGCAAGTTTTTGTTGCCTTTGACATGATTCTTCATCTATAGTTGCTATAGTAATGCATCCAATTTATCATTTTCAAGTTGTTGATGTTATGAATAGCTATAATTTATGCTGAAAAGATGTTGGAATTGCAGTGAAGTTGAAGGGATAACCGACAATCATAAGTTTTTATATTTACGAAATGATATATAGTTAAAATTATGCATAGTTTTTTGAATCGGTAGTAGCTTTAGTTGGTAAATTGCTGATTTGTGAAATAATAAATTTGACTTTGGCAGAAACATAAATACTCGTTTAAAGTACCGTTGAGTCGTTGCAGTTACCAGTTGTTAAGAAATATTACAGTAGTACATATTTATATGTGACACTCCCATTGCAAGTTTCAATAGTCTCTATTGAAATGTTAATCTTTAAAACTACTTATGCATTACATTTTTCTCTCTCTCTAATACTAAGTTTGTCTATTCTTTTTCATTGGTCATTTGTGTCATTTAAAATATCTGTGAGCTTCAGCTTTTGCTTAGCTGAAGTTTTTCAAAAGAAGAAGAGTCTCTATTCGCTTAAAATTGTACAACGCACAGAAAGAGCCTGAAGTCCTCTGCTTCGTCTGTATTGTACAAACTCCGGTGTGGTGTTCCTTTCATTTGGGCTGATTAAATCACATCTAACCTTAATAATGCAAGATAACTTGTAGGTTGTAGCTAAAAATTTGATAGTCAATACTCCAGGTGTGATCTAAGTTCTTTTAAATACATACATAAGTATATCGCTGCTAAAATTTTCTTCCAAGGTTTTGTTTATATTTTTTTTCTCTCTTAACTTATTTAGTAGTTCTATCCGTTGATTCCCATCCCATACTTCTTCTTTTATATCATTCACACATAGTTTTAGCTGAGTTGCTGCACACATGTTAGGTATGCGAATAATAGAGCTAACCTTGAATTGTTAAGAAATGTGTCCATTGAGGATATTGTACTATGTTGAAAAGATTAAGGAGTCATTGCATTAGTTTCGATGATAGGTTTTTTAACATTTGGTAGCTTATACGATCGCTTTCTGTGGTTTCTCCTTTTAAGTTGGTTGAGTGCGGCTTTTAATTCAATAGGAGTAAATGTCATTTTCAAGATGCAGTGCAGCAGGAGATGCGCTATATGGTATAGTGTGGTTTGTGTTTTCTTTGTGTTGTCTAAATGTTGTATGAAAGCTACTGTTCAGGGCTGATGTTGACCAATGGTCACATAATGTGTGCGCTATAATGTATTTGTCGTAATATGTTAGTTTTGTGCACATAGTAGGGTTTATAAGTGTATGAATGTCATGTTTGTGTTTTTAAACCGCAGAATCGATTGTTATTGAATCATATATTTGAGCAGTAGGGGTGTTCGGGTTAATTTGTGCTGTGAAATATTTTAAAGCTTCTTGTTTTTTATTTTTGTGTAAGATTTAGACCAATTTTATAATTTTATTTGTGTTGTGAACGGGCTTTTCTGGTCGTTGTGATTTAATTAAAATAATTTATTTAATTTTTCCTCCTGCATTTATTTAAACAAAACCAAAACAAAAACAAGAAAAAACGTAAGCTCTAATACCATTCACACGAAACTTTAAATAGTATTGTAATACATAAAATTGGGGGTTTAAATAGAGGGTTTAAATAGGGGCTGGTACACGCTCACTAGTAGATGTGTATGAAGCGATGTAGTAGATGTGTAAGATGCCGCCATATCGAATTTCAAGTTGATATTGACGTTTTCCATACAAATGCATAAAAGTGAACTGTGGGTTTATATGGGACTACCTAAAAAAGTGGGCGGGACACGCCCCTTTGTATATGTAGAGAGGTTCTTTTTTACTCCGATGACACTGTGTGTGTCGCTGGCAATACGCAACTTCTTCAGGTCACCATAGACCTGATGTGGACATCTTCAGCTCGGACGGCTTTTCTGACGCCATACCTGATTGCTGTATTCAGGTTTCCATCGTAAGTTTCGTCTGAAGCATCAGTGTTCATCAGCGGACCAAAAATCATATGATTTTTTTTTTTTTTTTAACATTCCCACAGACCAGGCTGACGTTATTGCTGCTGGTTATCTCTGTTTCCGGGTAGACAAAGTTTTCTACAACAGAACGCGCCGATGGTCTGCGAGTGGACACCAGAGTACTTATTCTTGTCTTCGTTCACCGCTAGGCTCATGAGACGTTACTGTTGCTCCAATGATACTTACATATATCATCAGCATAGGCGTGCAGCATCACTTAATTATGGAAGTTAAAGCTTTGTTCTGTCTGAAACCGCTCTTTGTATCATAGGACTCGGAGAGGTTCTTTTTTACTCTGATGACACTGTGTTTGTGTGGCGCCGGCGTGCAATAAACTACACCGAATGGTGCGCTTTCCTACGTATGACCTTGATTGATAGACGGTTGTAGAGCTACGAAAGTAAGTAAGTATGTAAGAGTATAGCAGCTAAACAATTTCGAATAAATCAATATATGGTGAAGGGTGTTTGAACTTCGGTTCGACCGAAGCTGACGTTTTTTTTTTGCTTGCTTTTTGTTTCTATTGTAGATATTTTATATCATTTATTTAATTCGCATGAAGAATTAAAATTTTATTACAATAGAGATTTTTCGACAAATCATTGTTTTTTGTTTGACTTTTTGGGTTCTTGGAGCTTTACGTGTTTATAGACAGCTCTTTTCTTCGGCGGCGGCTTCGGGGCCTCGAATTTGCGCTTCACTAGACCGCCTTTACGAGTAGTCTTTATGTCAAACTTTTCGGCATTGTTTTGCTGTGACATAGAAAATATGTATGTGTATTATATAAAAGCACATGCATGTAAATATGTGTGTGTGTGTGTGTGTGTGTGTGAATGTGTTCTTACACTTACCGGCTCCTTCAATGTTTCAATGCACTCCACCGCAATATTTCCGTATTTGAAAATACCACCAAACTTCATTAGAGTTTTAAAGCATAAAACCTTCAAAGAATCTGGGCTCTTCAAAGGGACGTCATCGCTGGTCACCGGTATTTGTGCTGGTTTATAATTTGGTAGCGGTACTTTTTTGCTTAAGTCTCCGTTAGATCCGTAGCGCAAAATTCCAAAACCTGCAAGCGCCCCATCAAACGATGCCAAACGTTGGTTATTAGACATTTTGCTTTATTTGCAATTGAAACTTTTGCGTTTCTGACTTGCAAAGAAACAAAACAAAAAAAAAAAAAAAAATAACCAAAGCCCGAAACTCAAATGAAATTTTTCAAACACATTCACAGTCATGGAGTCCAATATGTGTGGAGTTCTCTTTCACAGCGTTTCACCATTCAGAAGATGTTATTTTTGTAACATATCGGCTTATTTAGTATCACAAAAATTGATAAACAAGGAAATACTTCTAAAAATATATATGTACATATGTACATACGAAGCAGATGCATAAGAAGAACGCACAAAGTAACCAATTATTAAGTCTTCTAAGCTAATTGATTAATATTTGGCTCTACTTTATCTTTTAAATCGTGTAGGTACTTCACTTGAACTACTAGCAACACCAATAGTTGCAGCTACCGCAGCAGCAACCGCCTCAACGGCTACAGCCGCCGTACAGTGGTACAAAAACGTATTACGTTGGACAAAATTCTGCAAATTTTGCAGCGTTCAAGATTTTGAAGGTGTGTTTTTTGTTGTTGTTTGTTATACCATTCACACATAGTGTGAACTGGTATTATCAGTTTGTCTGAAAGTTTGTAACGCATTAAAGGAGCCATCGTAGACCCCATACAGTATATATATTCTTGATCAGCTCGACGAGCCGAATCGATCTATCCATGTCCGTCTGTCTGTCTGTCCATCGGTCCGTATTTTGTTGCGCATATTTTGGCGACCAATTTTCATGCTATCCAGTTGAAATTCTTTTTATTGTAGTTTAATAGATTATCAAGATTGACCTGCCACGCCCACTATTTGGGGTAGCTCCCATACAAACCTACAGCCCACTTTTGACTTTTTGTAAGAAAACTTATTTATTAAAGCCTATATTAGGCTGAAATGCAATGTGGTGCCTTTTTATGGTCAGCCGCTTAACATACATAGACTAACGGGCGTGGCCCGCCCTTTATTTGGGCTAGTTCCCATACAAACCTATGGTCCACTTTTGACTTTTTAAAAGAAAAACTTTTTTATTAAAGTCAATATTAGGTTGAAATGCGATATGATGCCTTTTAAGAGACAGCCGCTAAACATACATAGACAATTGGGCGTGGCCCGCCCACTTTTTGAGGTAGCCCCCATACCAACCCAACGTGCAAATTTGTGTTTTTTATGAAAAAATTCTTCATTTAGATCAATATTAGCTTGAAATTTGATTTTGTGGATTTTAATGGACAACCGCTTCATATACATATACAAAGGGGCGTGTCCCGTTCACTTTTTGAGGTAGTCCCACATGAACCCACAGTTCACTTTTATGCAGTATGGAGTGGGTAGAACATATTACAACAAATTTTTGCAGCCTGTATTTAACCTCAAAATCAGCCAAAAATATGCATGTTTCGTGCACATAACCTCAAATATATCTGAGTTCGAATGTGATGGACCTATTCCGAGTTCGAATTCAGATTGTACGCAGAAATTTACTTGAAAGTGACCCTCAGCTGTCCAATATCTATTATATCTATAGTCTTTATTTCTTTTTTCGTGTGCTTCCCCTCAGACAGTTCTCCTAGGGGAAATAAATTATTTTGCATAATATTCTTGCCATGGTATATAATTTTGTGGACTGTTCGGGACATGTTTCTCCAAGGGTATTTCTCATTGAAACGTTCATTTAGTTCATTCAATCTTCGTCGTCGCCTTCGGTGGCTCATTTTGTCCATGTCTTTTCTAGGCCGACCAGTATTTTTCAAATTTAAATAGTCATGGTTAGAAATGTCGTTTTCTCGATTTAACCAATCCACATTTTTGGCTAGGAATCTTTGTTTAAAGTATTTGATATCATTCTTAAGATTTAACACTCTTCAAAATTTTTAAAATATTATCAAGCTAACAATGCATTTCAGACGCTACCTTTAAGTTACATTAGGGAAATTTTACATAGTCGCACACTTTGTCTACTGCATTGTCATTGAGAAATAAAATAGACGATTCGTTAAATGTTATTGTCACTATACGATATTCATTGCTTCGCTGTTACAGTGGGAGTTGTGTCTTCACTGCTGACACATATTTTCCGAAGCCGGAGAGGATTCCTGAAACTGTTGAAAAGGCAACAGTTGATTACAGTTGATGTGTTTTGATCGGGACTGCGCCAAGTAGCCTTGTGGATGTTAAGATGTGAAAATCTAGTGCTACTTAATACCATATTCTGACCGGCGGGAAAGTCGATTAGCCTCTCTCCATTGCCACATCTAGTGTAGTGAAGACGATATTTTCCGATTGTTAGGCCAAAGATATCCTAATTTTTGCGTAGATTTTGTTTGACATTGTGTTAGGTGCAATGTTCGTAAAAATGTTTCAGGCGCTCGTTAAACTTAACTTTGTTCTTTTCTCACACAGAATACTTTTCTGGGCCAACCCAGTTCTGCTCATTCCATTTCCTGTATAGCGGTGATGTCAGTTTTCTGTTTATCGAGGACATCAATTAGCTTAATAACTGTACTTTAGCTATAGAGGATGCATATACGAGTGTGTACATAAAATAAGATCCTTAAATTGTTTGCGGGGACGGTCATCAAATGCCTTCTCTGTATCTTCCCGCTTGGAACTATTTTTAATTTTATTTTGCGGTGGTTTGAACAAGCCTACCCATAGATCGGCTGAAACGATTTTGCTGAAATATTGTGAAATGTGTGTCCGGGGACCATAGAAGTTTAAAGAACAAAAATTGTTTGATACCTCCTCACACAACTGAACTATGACATGGATAGTTTTTAAATTCACTTGGATATATCTGCTCCTTCAATCGTCAAATGTAGAAATCTGTTCGTCCACGAAATAAGTTTGAAAATATTGTTGGTGGTCGTTGCGGAGTACATAGAAATATATAAGACACTAGCTGGAACCCGGCGCGTTTATGCCTCTCCACCTGCCACTCCTTCCTCCTGTTCCTCTTTCCCCATGCCCCTTTACCATACCACCCATTCCCCTACCAATCTTCTTGTCCCCGTTCACCCCGTCGCCTACTACCCTTTACACTGCACCCAATCCTCTATCTCCCCTTATTTTACCTTCCCTTCTCCCTGCCCTCATCGATCCCATTAACATGCATACAATATTTCATGCCTCTATCTTATATGGTACCCTGCGCGTTGCTGCCCTTCCCCTGCCTCACCTACCAATACCCACTCATCCCAATGCTCCTCTTACCGTACCTCTCATTCCCCTACCATTCTTTCCCCTGTCCCCTTTCCCTACCACTACTTTCCATACCTCCCATTCCCATTCCCCTGCCCCTTTTCTCCTCATCCACTTCTTTCTCTTCCGGCTCTTTCCCTTCCACCTTTTCCTCAACACTCTCATTTCCCTTCCTCTTCGTTACCATATACAACATTTCATCCCACTATCTTAAATTTGTTAGGCCAGGAACACTCGTGGGCATTTACAGTGGAATCCCACATTCTCGAATCCCCATGAACACACACATACAAATTTTCATCAAAATTGGTCCAGGCGTTTAGGAGGAGTTCAGTCACGTACACACGTACAGAAGATTTTTATATATAAATTTAAGGCCGATAAACAGAAAAATTGGATAATTATAACAATCAAATTTTAAGATTTCGCTTATGTTTTTAAATCAATTGGATGCAGGATGATTCGTCATCAGAAAACTCTTACCGCTACTGAGCTGGAAGCTATTCTTGAAAATTGGTCTGATGGAGAAAAGAGTTTTGGCCAACACCTGCCAATTTCAAACTTTCAATTGATGAACAAATGATTGCCCATGGAGGAACGCGCTAAACAAAGTATTATTTTCGACAACTTTTCACTAATTAATGATTCGTTTGTCAAACGTTGGATTCTTCGCTCTGGGAACTGTTCGCGATAATCGGACCAATGATGCCCAATTAAAGAGGCCTCACGGAACGTCTGACTTTCGATTTGATACGAACAATTCTATATTCTCGGTGCGTTGGAACAATAATGCGGTAGGTTATACACAGAAACATTGCATTTTGTCCATCGGTTCATTCTTATCTTTTCGTCCATTGTTGATGTGTTCTTCATTCATTTTTATATTTGCAGTTCGTAATCTTACTATCGAATTTCGTGAGCTACACCATCAATGGTTATGGTAAATGTGTGAAAGTTGAACTGCTATTGTAGCAAGAATGACAAGAAGCCACCGATGTCTCAATACGAATATCGAGTGGAAGTTTGCGTATCGATTATGATCAAGCCCAATTATTGCCACCCGAGTAGAGCGTCGACTTCCGGAGCACAGCTGGCAATGCGTTACGATTGTATCGATCATTTCATCGGAAAACTCAAACGTTGTCCGCAGTGCAGTGGAAAAATTGAATATGGTTGCTTGAAGGGCCAGGCGAACTTTTATTCTTGCTTCCTGGATTACCACAATGGTGTTGCACCAGATAACATTTTCTTATAAACATCGTGTTTTTATCCAATAAAGTCCACACTTTCATGGGTATTTAAATACCTAAGTAAGTTGCAATGGGTTAAGGGTGTTCCCTTCACACAATTTGCCAGCCCAGGAACGGATGTTCCGAGGCTATCCATGGGCTACGTCACTATATGTAAAAGTCGTTTCTCAGCTGCTTGAAAGAAATGGTTTTTCTTTGCCATTGCCAGGTGAATCAAGCAATCAAAATTCTAAACTTCTGCAAACGACTCCATGCCGCACTCTTTTTTCTACAAATGTGTTATATAATTCGACTATAATCATGGTTTCAAAACGCAGAAATTCGTATTATTTCTCGGCTAAAATATATTTACTAACTTAAAGCACATGGCTATAATTGTATTGTGTAAGATAACTTATTCACCGCAATTCCAATATCAAGCCACATATTTCCTTAAAAGATAAAACATCTTTATGTACAAAATAGATACGAATATATGTATATATTTACTATTTATGTAGCTAAAATCTAATTTGATTTCACTTGACTTCTGCTTTGCAACAAAACAGCAGAGACAGCAGCTTGATATCATTTATGTAAATATCAAAGCGGAAGGAATAAAGGATGTTCAAAGGCACGAAGGCGAAACTCATGCGGCACAAACCTGCGATTATCCGCGTTGACAAACTCATTGCGTTTTGATTTGTCCAAGTGTTTTCGACGATGCTGTCGTCATACGCATTCTCGTTCTAGTCACTGTCGACACTGTGCAACAAGCAGATACAAACAGCAAAGCACCTTCAACCCCCCTATCTTTTAACTGCGATTACTGAGCAAAGAGTCGACAACCAACGCCCAATGCACATACACACACACACACACACACACACACACACACACACACACACACACACACACACACACACACACACACACACACACACACACACACACACAGGCCCACTTCCCAAAAGCGAACATGAAGCACAGGAAACGCACATCCGCATCCGCATCCGGAGTCGGATTTGTCATTAGATTTTATTGCCTCAGACACAAATGCTGGGCGAAAACAAAGCAACGCCAACATACATAGTATAAACCAAATCTCCATCCAACAAAAGCTTCCTCCATTTAAAGAACACAAAATACAGTCAGAAACCGCTGTGAATGGGTGGTGAATTCTGTGTCTGTGTATGTGTGTGGGTGTATTAAATGTTCTCGGTTTAAATTCAAATCTGTAACACTGGTTCCTCCTACTTCTCCAATTTTTTCTTCTTTTTTTTTATGAACTCACTCGCCTTACATCCTTTGGCTGAAGGTTTTGTCTGCATATGTCACTCGCTTGTATGCGACACATGGCTGGCATTAACCAACTTAATCCCAACAGTTTTTGCCTGTAATTAGCGTATTTGTAATACACCTTAGGTGAATCATTTTCGCTGCGGTTCTTATCGTTATTGGATTTAATTTCGTATGTCGTTAATGATGCAGCATAAATTAACCTGTGCTTCCAACACTTTATTGAGTGGAACAAATTCAAATTGGTATATTTAGTTGGTCGAATTTCAACAGAATACAAAATTTTTCAATTAGGTGATAGTTTGATGGCATTTAGTATATATTTAACTAGTCTGCTTAATTATATCATATATTTATTTAGTATTTAATTCAGCCATTTAAATTGAAAATCTGTATTTCTAAATGTGTTACTTTCGGCCATTGAATTAGAGTGATGTTATAACGGGAGTTTGTTTCAATAGAACAATTTAATTTAGCTTACATAGTTTTGTTGTTCGTTTTTATGCTTAATTAATGCTGAAAAGCTGAAATATTATAATGAACACGTACTTAAGATAATCCCGAAAATGACGAATCAAGACCAAAAATCTTCGTTGTAAACTGACACTGGTATACTTGAAACAGATCTTCTTTTAAAGATGGAACCGATAACACCGGCACACAAAAACCAAAAAAAAGGTTTGGTTTGTACATTTGACGCCACCTGGACCATTAACCATCTCAAATTTAAGTACGGCCGGCGTTAAAAATCTAACAACGGAAATAAGAAAATTTTAACATACGCTTTAAAAAACGAAAATCATCTTGTTTACACGACGTGACAGCTCCGCCACACCTCTTAGCATTCTTAATTAGTTCCTACCTAGTTGGAGCATAGTTTTCGATCTGCTCGACTTGTAATCCCCTAAAAGTAACTTAGCTTGTCTTAGTCCTTGGCTTGTAGCCCAGAGTTGTTCTTTTCCCATATCCTTCTTCCATGCAGATTACTTCATATATTTCTTTTATTCTGTGTTCAATTTCCAGATGGAGTGGTGTCAATTTCAAAATAGCTTCCATTGCTACTGTTGGACACGCGCGCATTGCCCCTGTGATGCAGACACAAGCTAGTCTTTGTAGGGAGTTGAGCGCCCTAGTGGCTGTCACTTGGCTTGCTCTTTCTCCCCACAAGACTATGCCATATAGTAGCATTGGCTTCACTACCATGTTGTAGAGCCACAGTATGTTCTCCGGGTTGCACCCCAAGATTTTCCGGCCAGTTTCGTGCACACAGGTATTACCTTTGTGCATTTCCTTATGGTTTCCACCACGTGTGCTTTCCATAAAAGCTTAAAGAATATATATACTTTATGGGGTCTACGATTGCTCTTTTAATGGAGTATAGGAAGGAGACGAAGACTTGTATTTGAAACCAATTAGCGGATCTCATTTCGGGGTTACTTGAAATGAGATCCGATTTGGTGCTTTCATCATGGATTCATCTTATATTTGTTTATTTTGGGCGATCAGGTCGTCAGCTTAGCTGCGAATTTCACTGGAAAGCAATCTTTGGGATGTTATGGCCATTCATCGGATAAAAATCGGATAACGCACGTTTATACGGTAGGCAAGATGAAGCAGATAATAAGTTATTAAATGTTGCAATTAATACAATTTAAAGTAAGTATTTAAGAATTAAATGATAAAGAATGTTTAAAATAAGGAAATTAGGCTCAATAGGATGTCTGGCGTCCGTATAATCAGGTGCCCAGGGAACAAGATAAAATGGTTAATACCACGCGCGAGCCATTCTGCGTAGAACTTCAGTTTAGAAACAGTTTTAAGAGGTTTAAAAGGGGTGTAAGCAATTTGCCGTTGTCTATTTGTGGTTAGATATATATGAGTTGGCAACACTGCTCAAGCAGAATGCCAAAAACAAATAGTTTTATACTGCGCTCGCTCCCTCTCACTTGCACACATTAAGCGCAGAATATCAGTACAATTGCACGCGCACAGATCTGTACAGTTTGCATAAATCAAACAGTGTGAGCGAGACAGCTTAGTGCTTCACACTACACACTTGAACAGAACAGAACAGCTGTTCCGAGCAATAGTTGTCGAAAGTGTGCGCAAAAAAAAGAAAATTAAAAATTTCTAAAAAACAAATATATAAATCACGTAAATATGGAAAACCAAACTACGACAAAAGACGCGTCAACGATGACCGACGACACAGGAGATGTTGCTCCGTTTACTGGGCGCAGTGCTAGAGAAAAACGTCGCCGGCTTATTCGCCGTCGTAAAGAACGCCTCGCTGCTACAGCAACTGAACCCGGGCAAACGCAAGGCGACGTTGCACAACAGGAGTGTGCACCACGTCGTCTATTGGAGACTGCTCAGAGTGATGAGTCTAAAACCATGCCGGACGCTAACACTGAAGCAACTGCCGGTCAGCGCAAGAAGGAGGCATGCAGCACAACTGAACCCGGGCAAACGCAAGGCGACGTTGCACAACAGGAGCGTGTACCACGTCGCAATAAACCTTCCAGTCGTCGTCGCCGTCGTCTTAGCCTTCATCTATTGGAGACTGCTCAGAGTGATGAGTCTAAAACCATGCCGGACGCTAACACTGAAGCAACTGAAACTGCATATACTGAACCTACAACAAAGAGTGTCAGTGTGACTGCTCAGCTGATGGTCTCTCGCAAAAAGAGCGACAATGATGCAGCCAAGTTAGGATCTAACGTTGGCGAAGCCGGAACGGTTCCACAAATCTAGGTCATCACTGTTTGTTACCAAACGTTGCGTTGCCAAACATACACACACACACAGACACACACACACACATACACACACACACACACAGACACACACACACACAGACACACACACACAGGCACCAACAACATTAGCAGGGCTAACAAAATAAAAAAAATTTTCTATAAAATGTTTGATATTACAACAAAACGAACGAAGATCATCCAACACTCAAGTCGCGTTCAGAATTCAACAACAAAAATTAAAAATACTAAAAATTTAATCAAAACAAAACAAAAAAAGAAATAAAGAAACATTCAATGTGGATGTCGCTGTTGTTTCCCACCTCTGTAACAATTAAACAACAATAAAATTTGTATACGATTAATTTTATTCCTCAATAACTCTGTACAAACTTTTATTTATTTAGCTATCTTCTATCTATCTTCCATCTATCTTCTATCTATCTACATTGTATATGAATATGCCTATGTTTGTATGTACGCTATGGACATCCAAGCTCATATTTTTAGGCAATCTTCGGTAGCGTCTTTCAATTATATGGACCCCATATATTGTTGTGGTGGATGTAGGTCGACAATTGATAAGGTCCTGCTTATCAAGTCTTTCTGTAGGCTAGTCTCGCCGGACGTGGTAGGTTCTTGACCAACCAATTATGTATACCGCTGGATATCACAAAAAACTAATTATTTTTATAGCTGCCAAGACTTACAAAAAATTGAAGTGAATAATATGTGCATTACTTTCTGTTAACTATTGCTAGCAACTAGACTTGAGCGATATTTAACTACCTGTGATTCAATCACGGCGACTGAAAAATCACTAATATCAGCTGCTACTCGATATTGTAAATGTCAGTGAATGAGTATCATTTGTTTCTTATTTGTGCCACTGTGATTCACGGCGTATCAGTAATATATCCAGCAGTAGTGTTAGTGTTAATGTATCCAGTTGATGATGTGCAGGATATATTACTCATACTCCGTGAATTACAATATCGAGTGACAACTGATATCAGTGATTTTTGAGTCGCCGTGATATAATCACAGGCAGTGGACTATCGCTCAACTGAGTGTGTGATATATTGTATCATACACGTAGTGTTTACAGACATATTTTATAAAGCTATTAAGACACTTGCTTTGAATTGAACCTTTATGGTTGTTTGGCTTTTATCTCTACTAGCATCTGGTTTATTTCACTGGAGTGGAAAATTAAGTGCTTCTTTCTATTTTCTTGGTTTTTTTTTTATATCCAATCCTCTCAAGAAAATAACATGAAAACAGAAATCTTTTAGCATACAATTGCGGTTTCACGCGTAGTATTGCCTTAGTCCTTACAAGTTGTAGTGAATATATGGCACTTGTATTTAATAGCCATTGAATACAGACATGAAAGGCCGACAGACGGACAGAAATCGGAAGGTTGCTGCACCGATTCGGCAAGAGTAACATACTGTTTAACAAAACATGGATTCATCACAACACACCAGAGTTCACGGCACAGTCGAAACAGTGGGTTTCTCCGGACGGTTTGACGTGAATCAGACAGACAGATAGACGCATATGCTGTCGGCCAACTAGATAAGTGATGTTTTTTTTTGGAATGTACACAACACATAATTCACATTTATTACTCTGAAAAGGTAAGAGACTTAATGCCATCGATGAGAAAATTGCTGAAACAAACGCTTATTTCGAAGGGTTTGAGCAACAATCATATTATTGTAGTTGGAAGCGATCCTGACCACATTGGATACAGGCGTTTTGGGATTGTTCGAAAGAAAGATACTCCGTATAATTTTTGCTTCCGTTGAGAACAAGTTTGGGATCCGTATGAACCACAAACTAGATGATGAGAGTAACATAGTCCAGTGCACAAAATTCCAACGGCTGGGCTGGTCATCTTATCCGGATGAAACTCAAAGCTCCAGCTCGGACAGTTTATGTATGGAAACCATAATTTAATTAGTGAACAGCGTCAGTGAGGATGTCCGAGCTTACAATGGCATGAGCAGGTCTGCAATGGTCTCACAAAACTCAGTATTACCATTGACTGGCGCCAGTGTCTAGGTGGAAGGAGTCCTTCTTATCAAGTAATGAGCTTTGTTGGTCTACATATAAGGAGTCTGCTCAAAGACGTAAATTATCTACACATATTTCTCATCCGATGAAGTTGCAGTCTTGAATTATTTGTTGGTTATTTCATTTTTATCTTTATTTTCAACTAAGTCCCAGTCAGATTGGTCGCTGTAGCCAAAATGGTGGTGGTGGTACCTTTAAAAAAATAATCCAAAAACTTTTACCGCGAAAAGTAATTCTCGAAGGACGTCTATCGTCAATGCGGAGCTCTGTGGTCGAATGATAACCGAGTTTTTTTTTTTTTGCCTGCAATTGAAGATTTTCACTTGGACTGAAGTGAAGTTTTAAAAACACTACCGATTTTGGCTTTATTGCGCGAGAAGTTACCTACATAATATAAATTTTTCGTTGCATAAGTAAAGTATATTTTATGCTTTGTTACCATTAAAAACCATCGATTTTTCTTCATCTTCTTCTTATGCTTCTTCTTTCACATACAAAACAATTGCCAACCAGATTCAAGCAAAAAATAAAAATCTGCTTCTCCATCATTCAACGTGTAGAAATAAATAAGAAATTGACATGTTTGATGTTTGAAAATGTAAGCGGATTGTTAAAGCTCAAGCATCTCAATAGACAAAGTGACACACTGACGTCAAGGATACGCAGGATGGCAGTCGTGGTGCGTACGAGAATGTGTGCTAAATTGTTTTGCGTTGTTAGTATACATAAGAGTATGTACATATATTGTCAGGGGCGTGCGCAGTATTTCTTTCTGGGGAGGTTTATGTGTAATTTGGCAAAGTCACCAAAATTTCCATCAAGAGCTTCAAAATACATCAACACACAATTTGAACTTCACTTATCCATACTTTGAAGCAATCGTCCGGTAAAATTGTTGTAGCATATTTCACAAATTATTTTTCACAAGCTTCTTCAGCCTGTATTGAAGTTTTACTCGGAAATAGAGAACTGAAGCTCGAACGAATATCATGGTGTTTGTGAAAACGGAGTTGGAAATGAGTGAAAAATAATTCGAGTGCAAAGAGTACAGGTAACATTAGGCAGACTGTAGTGACGGACTGTAGTGTTTGTGGGAAAGTGATTACGAAGTCTTTTTTCGACCATTCCGCGGCTTTTATTCTCTCAAATTCTTTGAGTAGATCTAGCATTTTAGTTGACACGCCAAGCAGATGTAGCTTATGACATAGGAATTGTCTAAGGACTTTATCAAATGCCGTTTTGAAGTCACACACAAAGTATCTGAAGACTTTTTTCTTATATTCTTCTTTGAGTTATATTAGCGAAGTTAAGTTTTATATATTATCGACCATTTAGAATCTTTTTCTAAAGTCGGTGTTGGAATTCGCTAAAAATGTTTTGTTGATCTACCAATCATGAAAGTCTCAGATTAAAGATACCCAACAATTCATTAAAGATATCCCTCTGCAGTTTGACGGCAGGTTCATATCAGCTTGGTATATTCGACTGAATACCTCCGCTCATTCGTTAATAAACTCATTCGATGCACTCATAGGGAGTCCGGTCTTCATCGGGGTCCTTATTTGCCTTTGAAATTTTTCATAGTTCGGCGTCTTTTAGCGTCTCCGACCTCAGGGCGATTTAAAAAACACAACTCCTCAGTAGCACTTTGCAATAAAGGCGTAAACCGCGGCCCTGCTAGTTGGATATTGAATATTCAGAAGTTGGTAACCGACCTAACCAATATTTGGTGCACCAAAGTAGTGCTGAGCATTCACACAGTAGAAACTATTATTGTGCCATTTACAAGGAAGTATAAATTGAAGGCACTCAAACCCATTACAGTAGATGGTAGTTTAATAGAACTCACCAAAGAGATTACGTATCTTTGGGTAACAAGCGGACCATATGGGTAAATGAAGTGCACATTGTCGTAGGGAAAGCGACAATAGTCGGTGATCATAGGCAGTTTTATTGCAAGAAAAATTTGGAGCTACAAACCTTAAATTTTAAGATGTACCTAACTATGGTCAGACCCGTGGTAACATTCGGCACTGTAGTTTAGTTTGGTTGGAACGAGTTAAATTAATAACAGCCAGCAACCAACTGAACAAGGCTTTGGATGACCTTCTGGATCCGTTTAATCTAAAATTGCAATAAAAGGCAGATAGGACGATGTGGAGAATTGGTATAACTCAACTATAGTCTCTCACCTAATAATATGATGAAAGAGAATCCATCGTTATGCGTCCACGCACTGCGACCAGAAGTTGGTCTATAATGCATCATGTATAACCCTATAGTATCTTAATTTGTGTTTCAAATACCAAATCCCACTTTTGCGCTCCAATGCCATGATTATGTTGTCTGCTCCAATGCTAGACACAGCATTTTGACATAGACACAGAGAGCATCCTGAAATGGATGCTGCCGTTCTAGATGATTTGAAGAAATAAATTTGATTGGGATAACTTTACATGCATCTCTAACCACCAAATTGAAAATGTGTGCCTCACACAATGTGAATCCACAAACCCCATCGCCCCTATCCCCTCCCCCTTGCGCACATCCCTGTATATTCATCGAAGTAAGTCGATATCTGCTTCACTCCCAACCACTTTCAACTAAAAAGGAAGCTGAATTGTTTCAAGTTTCCTGTTTGTCATCTGTTGCTAGCATTTCTATTTCCGTTGCTGTTGAATAAAGTTAAATGCACAGAAATTCTCTGAAATTTTGTCGGTAAAGGCAATTGGAGAAGTTTCTTACGCTACAAACCAGCACTTCGGTTTTCTTAGCTACCCATCTAATACAATTAAGCGGTATTCCTTCACCAGCGATTTCAATTACAGGCAACTAGTGAAAAGATATGAGCATGCTCAAGGATAAGATACAATATGGAATGAAAGTGAGACTAAGGTGCATCATTCTTTCTACTGAACGCTGTTGTTGCCGTTGTCATCCTTTGCACTTTTGTCGTTGTGCCGGCTGTGCTGGCACAGCCGGCAGCTGACGGGCGGCACTTAAAAAGTCATTACATCTAGCCTGAATACGTTGGCGCCAACGCCCGCTGTTGGTTTACTTATTGGATGCACAGTTGACCGGAATATGTACATAGCTAGCAGCTGCTGTATCGAAAGGACTCGTTACGTTGTTGTTGTTGTTGTTATTGGACCGCTGTTAAATTGATTGAGACTTTTGTCAATTAATAGCCAATTTAATTCTGTGTGTGTGTGTGTGTGTGTGTTTGTGTACCTAGGCGTAATACAGTTGGTCAGAGCTTTAATTAAATCCCATTTGCTTCCCGTGGGTTTTTATTGATTTTTGTTTTTTATCAATTTATCTCTTGTATTCTTCTTATTTTTTCCAAAATTCCGTATATGGATCTTCATAGATTTTCTTCTTTGTTGTTTTCTTCTCAGCTTTTAGCTAAGTTTAACGCGTTTATTAATTTTTAATTAAAAAAGCAAGTCAGCGCTATTTAGAAAAGGGTGATTTTAGCAGATAAGTTTATATTTACTTACCGAAAAGCTGATAGTTTTTATTTCGCAAAGAACTTCACCGAGTCCCTTGATATCGAGAGATGTTTCAGGTAGAGTGATGGTTTATCGTACGACTTTTTTAATCTCTTGTTAGAGTACATCCACGATTTTCCATAAGGAAGTTGTATTAGTGCTGACGATGTTGACATCATCGGCACGAACGGACGCA
Source organism: Leucophenga montana (assembly GCA_035044765.1). Taxonomy (NCBI): domain Eukaryota; kingdom Metazoa; phylum Arthropoda; class Insecta; order Diptera; family Drosophilidae; genus Leucophenga; species Leucophenga montana. The sequence goes on along the minus strand of JAWNNQ010002132.1, from coordinate 59,015 downwards.
CAATGTACGAACTTCTATGGAGTTGGTGGCCAAAAATATTTTCAGCAGAGATATCAACATGAAGGCTTTATAAAAATAAGAGAATTATTTAATCTAGCAAATCAAAAACACATTTTAATAAAACTGATGGTCATTTTCGCTGTCCCGCTATAAAAGTATCTGAAGTTAGAAGTAAATGGTTACAAATAAATTCGTATATACGCGTGAAGTTTTGCGCTTGTGCTGGTGTCGAAACTTTTTGATATCTTCTTCAGATTTACCGTCCCTAATCTGATAACGGCTGTGGGGACGTAGATGTCTTTGCGTTTTTGGGTAAAAAATATGGCTTTTGTCTTTTCTGGGTTAGCCAAAATTTTCCACTTGGAGAAATATGAGTCTACAGTATCGCATGCTACCTGAAGGTTATTAGTTATTTCTGCAGAAAGAGACCCGGAGCAAAGGATAGCTGTGTCATCCACAAAGATCGGCGTGGTGCAGTAAGGTAATGCTGGGAACTCGGCTGTATGTAGATTATACAGTATAGGCGAAAAGCAGGAGCCTTGCGGGCAACCTGCAGGGATATTTACCGTTGTTGAAGAAGCTTTTACTAAGTGGACGACAAAGGATCGGGGAAAATTAAAGCACAACATTTTATGGAACAGGCCTTCTTGCCACACATAGTCAAAGTTGATTTGGGTTGTGTTCACTGCGAAAACCAAACTGTTGACATGGAAGGATACTATTAGTTTCAATGAAATAGTTTAGTTTGCTCTAAATTACTTTTTCCAAGATTTCACTGACTGACGACAGCAGACTGATGGGCCTGTATGAGGAGAGCAGCTCAGCAAGCTTGTTTTGGTTCACAATGGGCACAACCCTGTGGCAGCGGCTTTGGGGTGAATTCAATTCGTTTTTTAGGGATAATAAAATTTTTGGCTCCACGGAAAACCTCACTATTTATCATATCGTCAATATTGTCTGGATGGCATACAGAGTTGGAATCTATTTGAGGAAGTGATACGTTAAAAAAACGGGAGAATCTTACCCAATTTGCTCTTTTCATATCGTAGTTAAAGGCGGATGGTCAATGGCTTCTAGTAGCACTGGAAGGTGATCTAAATTTAGTGTGTTTATTACTCGCGGATAGGCTAAATGTTGTGGGTGATTTGTTTGGAATATATCAACGGTTGATGGTTGTCCACGACTTCCTGCAGGAGTATAGGTGTACTCTGGGTGGTACGTTAAGTAAAAATTGTTGCAGTCTACTTTGGCTTTTACCAGTTTTCACCCCGAGTTGGCTCTGAGACAGCCCCACGACTAATGCCGGCAATTGAAGTCACCTCCGCTAATCGCTGCTACTTTGGGCTCAGCAAGCAAATTAGAAGTAGATCCCTCTCTCGAACTACGAAGATAAAAATCTATAAGCCACTGATAATCCCTGTCCTGCTGTATGGTGTAGAAGCATGTACCCTGACATCTTCGGATACAGCGTCTATAGGAGTGCTCGAGAAAAAGATAATTCGTAGGATTTTTGGTCCCCTTAGAGTTGGCGTCGAGTTTAGAAGCCGTATGCACTACGAGCTGTATGAGCTGTATACTGAGGTTGACGTAGTCCAGCGCATTAAATTCCAGCGGCTGCACTGGGCTGGTCACCTCATCCGGATAAACCCCGAAGCTCCAGCACTAAAGGTTTACGACGGAAACCTGAACTTGACTTGAACTGGACGGCGTCAGAGACGGTGTCTGTGCTTAAGATGGCAAGATCAGGTCTATGATGACCTAAAGAAGATCCGGATTGCCAGCGACTGGCGCCCGCGCGCACTAAACTATACCGAATAGTGCGCATTCCTACGTGCGACCTTGACCGATAGACGGTTGTAGAGCCACCTAAGTAAGTAAGTAAGTTCGATTCAGACGACCGCAATCTAAAGATAATTTTGTATAGTATTGCGTTTATGCGTTTGTTGTTATTGCTATTTCACCGCGTGTCAATCACAACACAACTACAAACAGACGTACACTAATATAATAGCGAAGTACGTACAAAATAAAGCACTGCTAACTGGCTGATCGCTTGATATCGCCTTCTATTATTATACCAAGTAGGTAGCATTCGTTGAGTGTTCCGAGAGAAAGAGAGAGCAGTTCAATATTTTTGCGTGTGCGTTTTTGCGTTATTTTTTTCTGTAAAGCCTATGTCTGTTTGTTTCGTTGTGTGAGTAACGATTGTTTAAGCCTTCTACGTCCAAAATATTCAAACGATTTTGATAAAATATAGATTGTGTGCACATCTGCAAATGAATATACTGTGAGCGTAGCACTCGTCACAAAAAAAAATGATTGCCTATTAATATATGTATACCATAGCTATAAAATACTCTTGTACTATCAAAAGCAATGTTGTTAATATGCATAACACGTTTCTTGTTGTGTGCATGTTATTGTGAGCGGAACTGGAACTTGAACGCTCTTTGGACTTTACAAGTGTTGACAGTGGTGTCCTTCATTTTGGTTATTAATTGCTTGCTGTCAGTTGACTTATTAAATATTTGAGAGTTATTGAAGAAAGTAGCAAGAATGTCAATAGACTATAGGCAGCAATTCACTTACTCGTACATAAATAGTAGCTATCGCAAGCATTTTCAAAGCAATCGTTCTATAGTATACAAGTCAAATATTGCTGCTGAATTTTGTTTTGCTTCTTCTTGTGCTGTTGCCCATCCATGCCGAATTCAAACTTTGACAGCTCATTAAATGTGCGTACATCTCAAGTGGCAAAGAGCAAACAAAGGGCGAAAGCCAAAAGAACAACCTGGACAGGCGTCCGGGACTACTATCATCAACATAATCATCGTCATCGTCATCGTCATCATCAACGTCAACATCAGCGTCGCCATTCATAATTGAGTCTGCAAAAGAAATTACAGGGAATTTTTAAGAGTGCCGCGTATTTCACGCTATTCTGTAATGAATACGCGACAGCTCGACTGACATTTAGCTTCCATTTAGAGGGTGGCAACTCTTACTTTAAAATGATTCAATGCCATCTTGTTCCATGCTTCCTTTTTCTGGTATAAAAGCGTTGAAGTGTTCACGGAGGCAAAAAAAAAAAAATAAAAAAAAAGGTTTCTATTTTTCTTTTAAACGAAACGCGTTGTTGTTGTTGTTGTTGTTGTTTGGGCGCTACACCAACCACCAATTTGCTGTACAATACATATACAATATTTATTATACCCGTAATGCTGTTGTACGGCAAAGTTTCCAGGGAGTTTAACCAAAGATTTTTCCAAAGTAATAGCTAAACAAAGTCTTTGTAAGTCTAATCATCGTGCAGGTGCAGCTTTGATGAGTTGCTCGTTAGGTAAGGTTTTCAAAAGTTTTTTTTTTTGTGGCTTAAAATTGCTGTTCAATTGAAAATAAACATTATAGAACGAATTATGCATTGAGAGGGTTTGCTGTTCAAATCAACTACATAGCTATATATTATAGTATACTTCTACATACATATATACAATAGTAACTTCAACACACACAAAAACATTTCGTCGGTTGAATTAACCAATGCCAACAGTAACTTTACTGTAGAATTATTGTTCATGTTTAACTGTGCCAACAGTTAAATTTACCATAGAAATTGTAATTTTTTCCATAGATATTTTGGTTATTGCAATGAAAAACTGTTATGGCGGTAAATTTAACTATAAAAATGGTTACATATTGCGACAGATTGGGAATTAATAATGAGCGTTTTTTTGTTTTGAAATTTACGGATTTGTTGTGCAAAAATGGTTAGAAATATATTATTCAAAGTATTGTCCATCGTTGGTCACAACTTTTTTCCCTCTTTCTGGCAATTTTCGGATAGCAGCTCGGTAGAACGACTCGTCGTTTGAGGCAATCCAATTAACGACCCATTTTTTGCATTGTTCGTTCATATGAAGTGAACTTCTGCTGAAACAGGCCACATGTATCATCGACCGGAACAAGTAGTAGTCGGAAGGAGCGATGTCTAGAGATTACGGCGTGTGGAGTAGAACTTGCCATTTCAGCGTAGCCAAGTAGGTCTTTACCCGTTTTTGCAACATGTGGCCGAGCGTTATCATGCTGCAATATCACTTAGTCGTGCCTTTCTTCGTATTCCGGCCATTTTTGCTTCAGTTCACGGCTCAAATGCATAAGTTGAGAACGATAGCGTTGCCCCGTGATCGTTTCATTCGGTTTGAGCAGCTCGTAGTAGATCACGCCGCGCTGGTCCCATCAAATACAGAGCATAAGCTTCATGCCATTTTGCGCTTGTGAACAGCTCCTCGAATGCCAATAAAGAAAGGGTTTTTTGCATTGCATTGTGTCTGGCGATGAAAAGTGGATCCATTACAACAACCTCAGGCGCAAAAAGTCATGTGATTTGCCCGGACAGTCATCAACATTCTTCGCAAAGCCGAATATTGATGACTGTCCGGGCAAATCACATGACTTTTTGCGCCTGAGGTTGTTGTAATGGATCCACTTTTCATCGCCAGACACAATGCAATGCAAAAAACCCTTTCTTTATTGGCATTCGAGGAGCTGTTCACAAGCGCAAAATGGCCTTTCGACGTCGCGCAGATTCAACTCGTATGGCACCTGGTTTATGGTTTCCTTGCTTCTAAATCAATCCCATGGCTTTTAGACGTTTGCTGATTGTCGACTCATTCACTCCCAATGATTCGGACAACTCCTGAAGCGTTTAGCAATGGTCCACATAGAACAATGATTCCAATTCTTCGTCATCAAACTTTTTGGGCTGACCCGGCCGTTCCTTATCTTCGAGCTCAAAATCACCACTATTAAAGCGATCAAAACCACCTCCGACCGACAAGATTGTTCAGATAGAGCATGCTCGGCGTAAACTTCCACTAAGATTCGATGAACCTCGGACGAACTTTTCTTTATATTGAAGTAATGAAGAAGAGCGAACTCCCCGCAAAAACACTTTATCTGGTACGAAATTCGACATGTTCGAGGCAATATTTAGTATTGTTGTTTATGTTTCAAACAAATGACACAAGCTGCCAAAGACGCTCATTGAAAATAGGTTTTAGCGGCCAAAAATTGAAAACTCGAACAATGGTTCATATACTCGTACTAGTGGCGGCCTCTTGTGTGAAACGCTCACATATTTCGGTTAATTTCGGTTAATTTCGGTTAACGGTTCCGGTTTCGCTTTTATTCCCTGGTTAAAAATAAGAACCTAAAATTGGGCAGTGGCGTTATTTTACTGAAGCCCTGAGCTAACAAAAGCTTTAATTATACGCATTTTTAGACACATGTACTACAATATATATGGCATGAACTTAAAAATAAAATATAGAATTATAAGAATCATTCCAATGCATAACGACATAGGCGCTTATCTGCGAATTCGTTAACGAGATCTTCCATTTTTAAGTTTTTTACCATTTCAGATTGCACAGCATGATTGCATAAGCATGAGGTGACTCAAATAGTCATCTCCCATCGTTGTACAAAGATACGATTTCACAGTTTTTAATGTAGAGAAAAACACGTCGTTGGAGTTGGATGCGGTCGTCACTGGCAGTGTCAAAATTATACGAGCATACAATGTTTGTAACACTTCTGTAAAAACTATTGCCAGCTATTTTAAACTCTGCACCATATTTTGAATTGATTTTGATAACCTTTGTTTCGTATATGCTCTTGCTACTCTTAATTGGTTTATGAGGAAAAAAGGATGGCTTCTGTACACGATTTTTTAGATTTTCAGCTTCTAAATATGCTCTATCACTTGAATTTATTGTTATAAGAAGTACTGGCAAAACAGAATCAATAACTACCACTAAAGGTGGGTGGGACATGCCCTCTGATATTTATGTGAAGAGTTCCCTCATTAGAAGTCAACATATTAAATTTCAAGTTGAAAATCCAAAAGTGGGTGGTGGATTTATATGGGAGCTGTGCCTAACAATGGGAAGATCAAAGTCACTGATATATGCATATTTGAAGTGTCCGCTCGTAAGAAGTTATCATAATAAATTTCAAAAAAATTTAACTAGAAAGACGATATTCCAATAACTGATTGATGTTTTTTGTAGTATGGACTAAGTCGCAAATGATTTTCGGGAAGCAAATTGGCTTGAAACGGTACAAGAAACCATTAGTCAGAGTCACACATACATACTTGCATGTTGTATGGGGCCGGGAAGATGGTATTTCACGAAGTCATCAGTTTTGGATTTATTTTAGTTGTAACTATTGCTGTTTGCAGCGCCGATTCCAAAAATCCACTAGAACATATAGTATCAAAATTTATCAAGTGACATACAAGTGTATTCACTACAAATCTTTGGAACAAATGCAATACTACAGAAAACAGCAATTAAAGGAAACATCATAGACCCCATAACGTATATATATAAACGTGAGAATCTCCGTCTGTGTATCTGTGTGTTGATGCGCATTTTTTTTATCTATTTTTGTGATACTTGGCTAAATTTCAGCATTTAGGTAAAGTATTCATGTCGTTATGCCAGGCCCACTTCTAAAAGTAGCCCTCATACAAATCCACCGCACACTTTTTGGTTTGTCCATGAAAAACCTATATACTTCAGTTTATATCGACTTGAAATTTTGTATGAAGGCTTCTTAAGAACAGTTAGTTCACCTATATACTAAGAGGCGAGCCCCACTTACATTTAGAGAATGTTCTCATACAAACACACCTACCATTTTTGGATATTAGTATGAAATAACTATTTTCTTTTATAGTCAATGCCAACTTGAAATTGTATATGGTAGTTTTTTCTAAAGAGAAGCTTCACAAGTATATTAATGTGCGTGACCCATCCCGTTTTAATGGTAACCACCAAGCATACCCACAAAAAAAAAGAAAAAAAAAGTTATAAACCAACCGCCCACTTTTGACTATTTATATGCAAATTTATTTATTGCAGTCAATATTGACTTAAAAATTGATTGATTAAAATGGCAAACCTCTAAAGAAACACCATGTTTGATACACAATATCGTTGTTCGCGCTCACAGAATCAGTTTTCTCAACTGGTAACTGACTGACCGCATGATATTGCTTTCTTTTATTATACCAGAAAGGTAGCATCCACTGCGTGTTGCGATAGAGAGAGAGAGAGAGGGAGAGTGAGAGGGAGTGATAGAGAGGGCTGTATTATATTTGTGTGTGTGTAAGTTTGTATTTCAAGTAAAGTATGTTTGTTTCGTTCTGTGAGTATCGATTGTTTAAGCCTTTTATGCTCAAATTATGCACATCTGCAAATGAATATCTTTCAAATGAATTACTTTTTTGTAAAAAATCGGTGGTATACTGTGAGCATAACAGCTGTAATATATCCTGGTAGATATTTGTGTACGTCGAACACAAAGTTTTTTTTTTTTTTGGTTTGAAGTTTCCGTATAATTCAAAGTAGCACTCCCTAAGTATATATAAAACCGCGCCTTAGCCTGTGTTCTGCTAACTGCTTTGATGCGTATAAGAATTTAATTTCCGTTTAAATACTTGAATGGATCCTTTTAACATGACGACCAACCAATATCATTTTACCACACATTGTAACTGCCTGTCACACATTTTGGGGCATATACTCATTCCAGCCCATTCCACCCATGGAAACCATCCATCTATCCATTTCTGGCTGCCATATCATTTTGTGTGTTAAATCTAGAATGCGACAGAGCCGTGCAATACAAAAGCCGTTAGAAGTCATCAGCATAATTATAATGACAGAGTCATGTCACTTTGAGATACATTTTCTATGCTATATCGCGACGAAGTTGTCAGCTTTTGCTACTTCGACGCAATGCGACGAGTTCTCTCAACAAAGAGTGAACTGCTCCTCAGACTTCACTCTGTACTTCGCGTTTCAGTGTGAAACGTAAAGCATTTCAAACGCATGACAGAAAGAGAGACAGACAGACAGTCTATATCACACAATGAAAGTCAAACGGCAGACGGCAACAACAACTTCATCTCATCATCGTCAACAGGACGTCAGTGAACAATGGCAACTCAAAATGTGTGACAACGTTTGCAAAACTTTTCAACAACTCAACCCGTATTCTTTCAAAATATATACGTGTATATACCATAATAGTCGTACATATACTGTAGACAAATTTGATTTGATTTGGTGTGTTAGGAATTTTGAAGGTGCGTTTATAAATACATACATACATACATACATACATACATACATACATACATACATACATACATACATACATACATACATCCATACATACATACATATATAGTTTATTAGTTAAATACTTTGAAAATCTAAGAAATGTATACAAAGAATCGTATAAATTTATTATACTCTAAACACTTATGTGAATAGTATTCAAAATTTAGACATGTCCTAAAGCATACATTGTATGACCCATAAAGTATACGTATAGGGTGTACCAACACAATTGGCAGGTGGCACCATCCAGTCACTGCATTTCCGGCCTCATGTTCCATAAACCTCATCATAGTATCAAAACCTTAGCAAATACAATAGCCAATACTTTATACCTATGTATGTAATAGTCACCATCTTAGTTTTCACACTATTTGCAATTAATTTGAATTGAACAAAAAACCATTCGAGAGTGTGGGAGATAGTCAGAATCATTGGGCGCCTGCAATACGATATGGGCTCCTTACAAAGATCATGGGAATTGAGACGGGAACATGGAATTTTAAGTTGCTGATTGCAGCGCCCATTTCAAAAATCCATTGGAACAGTATATCCCACTTAATCCATCCCAGGATTGACCAAGTGGCACATCTTCATTACAATTCTTTGGGACTAATTCCAAACTACAGGAAACCACCATCAGTTTCTGGGATATCTTCTTTTTTGTGCCATTTTCTAGAGAGGATTGGCTTAAAAGGGCATAAAAAACCAGAGGAGAGTGTTAGTTATAGTCTCAAGCATTGGACTTCTGTAACAGAAGAAGTATTCATTAACAAAATTTTGGAAATTGAGGCGGGAAGATGGTTTTTCAGGAAGTCATCTGTTTTGGATTTATTTCAGTGTCAACTATTGCTGATTTCATTTCCGATTCAAAGAATTGACTGGCTCACATAGTCCTTTCCAGGATTAATCAAGTGTCATATATTCGCTGCAACTTGTAAGGACTAAGGCAATACTACGCGTGAAACCGCAATTGTATGCTAAAAGAGTTCTGTTTTCATGTTATTTTCTTGAAAGGATTGGATATAAAAAAAAAACCAAGAAAATAGAAAGAAGTATTTAATTTTCCACTCCAGTGAAATAAACCAGATGCTAGTAGAGATAAAAGCCAAACAACCATAAAGGTTGAATTGAAAACAAGTGTCTTAATAGCTTTATAAAATATGTCTGTAAACACTACGTGTATGATACAATATATCACACACTCAGTTGAGCGATAGTCCACTGCCTGTGATTATATCACGGCGACTCAAAAATCACTGATATCAGTTGTCACTCGATATTGTAATTCACGGAGTATGAGTAATATATCCTGCACATCATCAACAGGATACATTAACACTAACACTACTGCTGGATATATTACTGATACGCCGTGAATCACAGTGGCACAAATAAGAAACAAATGATACTCATTCACTGACATTTACAATATCGAGTAGCAACTGATATTAGTGATTTTTCAGTCGCCGTGATTGAATCACAGGTAGTTAAATATCGCTCAAGTCTAGTTGCTAGCAATAGTTAACAGAAAGTAATGCACATATTATTCACTTCAATTTTTTGTAAGTCTTGGCAGCTATAAAAATAATTTGTTTTTGGTGATATCCAGAGGTATACATAATTGGTTGGTCAAGAACCTACCCACGTCCGGCGAGACTAGCCTACAGAAAGACTTGATAAGCAGGACCTTATCAATTGTCGACCTACATTCACCGTAACGTTTATTAATGAAACAAACTATGCAACATCACAATATAACAATATATGGGGTCCATATAATTGAAAGACGCTACCGAAGATTGCCTAAAAATATGAGCTTGGATGTCCATAGCGTACATACAAACATAGGCATATTCATATACAATGTAGATAGATAGAAGATAGATAGAAGATAGCTAAATAAATAAAAGTTTGTACCGAGTTATTGAGGAATAAAATTAATCGTATACAAATTTTATTGTTGTTTAATTGTTACAGAGGTGGGAAACAACAGCGACATCCACATTTAATGTTTGTTTCTTTTTTTTTGTTTTGTTTTGATTAAATTTTTAGTATTTTTAATTTTTGTTGTTGAATTCTGAACGCGACTTGAGTGTTGGATGATCTTCGTTCGTTTTGTTGTAATATCAAACATTTTATAGAAATTTTTTTTTATTTTGTTAGCCCTGCTAATGTTGTTGGTGCCTGTGTGTGTGTGTCTGTGTGTGTGTGTGTCTGTGTGTGTGTGTATGTTTGGCAACGCAACGTTTGGTAACAAACAGTGATGACCTAGATTTGTGGAACCGTTCCGGCTTCGCCAACGTTACCTCGTAACTTGACTGCATCGTCGCTTTTTTTGGGAAAGACCATCAGCTGAGCAGTCACACTGACACTCTTTGTTGCAGGTTCAGTAGATGCAGTTGCAGTTGCTTCAGAGTTAGCGTCCGGCATGGTTTTAGAGTCATCACTCTGAGCAGTCTCCAATAGACGACGGCGACGACGACTAGAAGGTTTATTGCGACGTGGTACACGCTCCTGTTGTGCAACGTCGCCTTGCGTTTGCCCGGGTTCAGTTGTGCTGCATGCCTCCTTCTTGCGCTGACCGGCAGTTGCTTCAGTGTTAGCGTCCGGCATGGTTTTAGACTCATCACTCTGAGCAGTCTCCAATAGACGACGTGGTGCACACTCCTGTTGTGCAACGTCGCCTTGCGTTTGCCCGGGTTCAGTTGCTGTAGCAGCGAGGCGTTCTTTACGACGGCGAATAAGCCGGCGACGTTTTTCTCTAGCACTGCGCCCAGTAAACGGAGCAACATCTCCTGTGCCGTCGGTCATCGTTGACGCGTCTTTTGTCGTAGTTTGGTTTTCCATATTTACGTGATTTATATATTTGTTTTTTAGAAATTTTTAATTTTCTTTTTTTTGCGCACACTTTCGACAACTATTGCTCGGAACAGCTGTTCTGTTCAAGTGTGTAGTGTGAAGCACTAAGCTGTCTCGCTCACACTGTTTGATTTATGCAAACTGTACAGATCTGTGCGCGTGCAATTGTACTGATATTCTGCGCTTAATGTGTGAGAGGGAGCGAGCGTAGTATGAAACTATTTGTTTTTGGCATTCTGCTTGAACAGTGTTGCCAATTAATATATATCTATACACAAATAGACAACTGCAAATTGCTTGAAAGCACCAAAGGGGTTAGTTGAAATGAGATCCGATAATTGGTTCAAAATACAAGTCTTCGTTTCCTTCGTTTAAAGTTTAAATTGCTACGGCCGATACAATTTGCGTGCTACGTCATTTAAAAGTTCTAGACTCACATAATATCGTACACGATCAAGTGCTCTAATTATTTGTCATACTTTAATATATATATTTTTGGGCACCCTACACCTAACCAATGTGGGTTGTATGCTACGCCTTATAACAGAAAAATTTGTCTATAACTAGAAAGCCATTTAAGTTGATATAAAAAATTAATTTATTAAATAAAGTTTTATGTCTTAATCTATTCAGCTTCATTCTCCATAAAATTATCTTGAATAATAGTCCTCGCAAGTTCATATATCTGCGAAGATTCGTACAATTGTAGAGCTGCCATTTTTTGCAACTCCATGGCAAGCTTGAATCTTCTGAGTAACATAATTTGTTGTAAAAGTATTAAGCATAATGTGAAGGCCAATTAATATAATATTGACTATATCGGAGGAATGTCAACATATTCTAGAATATAATATATTTGATAACTAGTACCATTAATCGCAATATTACAAGTTGTACGTGCTGCTTTCATTTGTACCTTAAATGGGTCCTTCTTCCCGTCTTTTAAATGGTCTTTTAAATGAGTGAGTTTCCTTAAGTATTTCGACTTCTGGATTACTTATGAAAGAGACAAATATTGAAGTACTTTCAGATCAAGTAGGAATTGTATATCTTGCTGTGCAGTAGTATCAATTGCTGCCCATTGAACATGGTCATCTTCATGGCTTAGCAATGAAAGAAATTTTGAATTTATATTGTTTTTGATAATATGCTTTATACGTGCGAGACCGCACTCCTAGGTCAAATGTGCATCATTGGTGTTAACACCGATTATTGAATTTACATTGCTGCGTAAGATCGTCAAAATTTAGCCTACAGTCGGTCCAGTCTGACACAATCGGTTTAACATACTCACTCAATGCAACACCACACCATATTCAACCGCCACATCCCGAAACTCTGGTCCATCTCCCATCTGTATATGTGTCTGAAGCGTCCACCATATCGAATTTCAAGTTAAAATTGACTTAACTAAAGAAACTTTTCATAACACACAAAAGCAAAAATAGGCGGTGAGTTTGTATTCTTTCGAAAGTGAGAACCAAAACAGGCCTGATAATCGTAGTAGACACAGATTTTGCTTTCTATTTCAAAAACAGAAATTCTATTCATGCGTCCAATCAACGTTAAGAACAAAAATTAAAAAAGAGAAGAAAAAAAATTAATATTCGTTTCGATATAGTTGTAAAAATAAACTTTTTCATTTACCATGTCAAATAGAAAAAGACGTCATGATGGGCAACTGTTGTCTGGTACAGGTGCGGATGGCAGTGGCAGTGGCACCGAACGTGCAGTGGAACGCTTGCCAATACGATCAAATGTTATGGTGACTGGTCCACCACAAGGTTCAGTAGAAGCCTCTGTTCCAGCTATGGCACCTGACGCACCGCCACCACGTTCCGTAGAACCGATGAGTCCACCGCTGCCAGCGCCAATGATACCCGAGCGTATACAACCGATTGCTGCCATTATAGACGGACCATCGCGTCGAGTGGCGCATTCGATGTCAATGGATACGATGTCGATTTATACGATGTCGATGGATAGGATGTCAATGGATGTGGAAGTGCAAGTGATACACCTATATATGATGTAAGTTGCTTGTCTACAATTAAACAAATTTTTCTTGCTACAATAATTTTCAAATTCTTCTATAATTGCAGATGAACAGTGGAGCAATGGCGCATTATTTGGCTCGAAATTTTCATTTTTCTATTTTTTTTTTACGTATTACTTTAGTTTTTAATATAATTCCAAGATGCAAATTTATTAAATTCATGAAAATTTTGCACCGATTACATTGTCGAACAATAAAGATTTTTATATACAATAAATAGTAAAATTTAGTGTAAATACTTATTGAGTGTTACACCGAGCTGTAGCCAGGATTTTGTCTGGGAAGGGGATTTAGTTTCCAGTATTTTTTCATATTATTATACCATTCAAACATAGTGTGACATGGTATTATCAGTTTGCCTAGAAGTTTAAAACGCTTTAAACGTAGATACCTTTAAATATAAATTCTTGATCAGCTCGATTAGTCAAATCAATTTGAACCTTTCCGTCTGTCTGCCCGCCCATCTGTCTGAGAGTTATTGTGCTTTTTTGTTTTTTGTTTTGCGAAAGAAGGAATGATGAACTACTTTTTTGTTTACATAGCAAATAAACGGTTTCGACTTTAATAACAGCAGAACATGTTTGGAAAGTATAACGTCTGTTCCTTTTCGTTATCAAATATTTTCCCATGTAAATGAACTTGAGCCAGCTACAACTTGAAATTCGATATGGATGCTTCTTAAAAACGAACGCTTCACATATACATCAATAGATGTGCTCAGTCCACTTATAGGGTTTAGCCCTCTTACAAACCCAATGCCAACATTTAAGTTTTTCATGAAAAACTTATTTATTACAGTTGGTACCTACTTCTAATTTGATGTGAATACTTCTTAAGAACGGAAGCCTTACATATACACATATCAATACGCATGCCCAATACGATTACGAGTGTTACAGTTAATATGAACATAATATTTGATGTAGAGGCTTCCTAAGAACGTATGCTATACATATATACCAATGAACGTGCCCATCCCCAAACTCGCCACCCAATTTTGGATATTTTTATAAAAAGACAGTTGATGTCACCTTGATATTGTTGGTTGGAATGGTTTTAGTGGTAACCCCCAAACATACCCACCATTCACATCTAAATCGATTTGACTCATCAAGCTGATCAAAAATATATAATTTAATGGTATCTACGATGTCAACTATAATGCGTTCTAAACATTCAGGCAATCGTTAGTATCATTTCACACTATGTTTGAATGGTATAATAATATGAAAAAATACTGGAAATTAAATCCCCTTCCCAGACAAAATCCTGGCGACAGCTCTGTGTATCATTTAATAAGTATTTACACAAAATTTTACTATTTATTGTATATAAATATCTTTATTGTTCGACAATGTAATCGTTGCAAAAGTCATTATGTATATTATTTTCATGAATTTAATAAATTTTCATCTTGGAATTTTATTAAAAACTAAAGAAATATGTTAAAAAAATAAAAAAAAAATTTCGAGCCAAATAATGCGCCATTGTTCCATTGTTCATCTGCAATTATAGAAGAATTTGAAAATTATTGTAGCAAGAAAAAAATTGTTTAACTGCAGACAAGAAACTAACATCATACACACACATCACATCCACATGCATGTGCTCGAAAGCGTGGTTTGACAATCGCCACTAGACGCGATGGTCCGTCTATAATGGCAGCAATCGGTTGTATACGCTCGGGTATCATTGGCGCTGGCGGTCGACTTATCGGTTCTACGGAACGTGGTGGCGGTGCGTCAGGTGCCATAGCTGGAACAGAGGCTTCTACTGAACCTTGTGGTGGACCAGTCACCATAACATTTGATCGTATTGGCAAGCGTTCCACTGCACGTTCGGTGCCACTGCCACTGCCATCCGCACCTGTACCAGACAACAGTTGCCCATCATGACGTCTTTTTCTATTTGACATGGTAAATGAAAAAGTTTATTTTTACAACTATATCGAAACGGATATTAATTTTTTTTCTTCTCTTTTTTAATTTTTGTTCTTAACGTTGATTGAACGAATTTCTGTTTTTGAAATAGAAAGCAAAATCAATATCTACTACGATTATCAGGCCTATTTCGGTTCTCATTTTCGAAAGAATACAAACTCACCGCCTACTTTTGTGTTTGTGTTGTATGAAAAGTTTCTTTAGTTAAGTTAATTTTAACTTGAAATTCGATATGGTGGACGCTTCAGACACATATACTGATGGGAGATGGACCAGAGTTTCGGGATGTGGCGGTTGAATATGGTGTGGTGTTGCATTGAGTGAGTATGTTACACCGATTGTGTCAGACTGGACCGACTACAGGCCAACTGTAAGCAAAATTTTGACGTAGATATGCTGAATTTTTGTAGGTTTTAAAATTTTTTATTTAAACAAAAAAATTATGTAATACTTTAGTACATAGTCACCGTTTCGACATAGTCACCAATCCTCTCTTTGCAGGTGGTGAAGTGGGGTATCAATTTGTTGATGCCTTCCTCGATGTAGTTTCCCGCCAACCATTTGGGACCCACCTCGCGTACAGTTTCCGATATCCGAGGGTTTCTGTGATTGTTTCGTGTAGTAGAGATCTGGAGATAGGCGGAAACATCGCAGAGTGTTCATCCTCAGTTAATCTGCGATCATCACGGAGCACATTTTCGATTTTTTTGAACAATTTCGTCAATCACAATTGAAGGTCTTCCGCTCCTCTGATCATCATGCACAGACGTACGACCGTTTTTGAACTCGCGACACCACTTGTACACACTCGTACGATTCATAGCTTTATCACCAAATGCAGTTGTCACCTCATTATAAATTTCAAATGGAGGTTTTCCCTTCCAAACGAGTTAACGGATGGCGCCGCGTATTTCGCACTTGGCGGGAGACTGGATTGACATTGTTCATTGTTCACGAAACGTGTTGTCGCGTCGACACTTCTCAACGTACTGTCCTCGAACCGGTCTCGTTGCAAAGGGGAGAAGTCAGGATACACTGCCGTGTTGCCACCATGACGAAAATAAAATCCCTCCGGCCGTGAGAGCCTCAGTACACTTACTTTCTGGATATGCCTGATACTTCAAAATATTTGTCTCTTTCGTAAAACTTCGTAGAACTTTATGATATTTTTTTCTCTTTTACTTATTGCTATTACAAACTTAAAAGTAATTCAATGGACATTTTTTCATAAGCACTTAAAAAGAAATAAATGAAAGTAATTTTCATGTGTTGGCATAAGTATTTTGACGAGCGATTATTATAAACGAAACAAAGCTTAATTCATAACAAGACTAAAAGCAAGTATTTAGAATTAATAAAATGTATAGCCCGCCTTGACGTCAATAACTTTTTGAAGGCGCCTTGGAACTGAGTCCACAAAATTTTGAAGTACGTCCAAGAATATCTCGTTCCAAAGGGAAGCGACTACGGAATAGGTCTCTTCTTTGGTTTTTTTTGTAAGAAAAAGCAATTCTTTTACGTTTCATAAGAGACCACACGTTCTCGATCACATTGAAGTCTGGACTTTGGGGCGGTCAATCTAGAGTAGTAACATTAACATTCTTCAAGAAATTGGTTATCATCCTGCTTTTGTGGCATGGGGCATTATCCTGTTGCAGAATAAAACATTCTCCATTCAGCCTGTCACCAGAAGGCAAAGAGTGGTCATTTAAGGTTCTAAAATATTGTTCTTGGTTCATCGAGCCTTCGATGGGAACCAAGGCGATGGAAACACATTGTATGCAATGCACCACCAGAGCATGACAGATCCTCCACCATGGCGTACTTTTTGACGAACGGGCATACTATTTTTTTGCCTTCGTATCTGTGGCAGGCTTACAAAAACCCTTTTGCTTTGTTGTGTTGTACTCAAAAGAGCTTTCATATGTCTATAGAACGCTTCTTCTTGAAAACTCTTTTGCGCTTATTCACCATGGTGATAAAGGGAATGATCTTTGCTCTGTACGTCTTAGTCGCAATATAATATTATAAACGCTAAAGTTTGTATAGATGTGTGGATGTTTGTTACTCTTTCACGCAAAAACTACAGAATGGATTTTAATGAAACTTTACAATAATATAGCTCATATATCAGAATAACACATAGGCTATAACTTGAATTGAAGATATTGTATAAATTGATCTACAGTTAATATAAAATAAACATACAGTAGTGCCATCTGCTTCGATTGATTGTAGTGTACGATCATTGTGCACTTTCTTATAACCGTTGGCCGGGTTATTTCCGGAAACGAAAAATATTTGTTTTAGAAAATGGAAACAGATATCAACCGAATGAACGAATGCATAGAAACAAAAACGTAAGCAAATTACCAGCAGATGCGTGAGGGCAGACCCGTGAGGGCAGACAACTTTGATGGTTTTTCAAGGCACTAGCAATTTGCTAAAAACCACAATACCTGTATGTAATGACGCAGATAGATGAGCATTGGTACACCGTCAAAAAAAAAAAAAAAAAAGATATACTTTAAAAATTGTTATTATACAACAATAAAAAGAAAAAGTGACGGACCAACGCACGTCGTGTTTTCTAGTTTATACATGTATTTCCCCAATGCGAAAGAAATGAATAATGTTTACACAGAATATGATCGGCTTCACTACTTGGAAAGTAGTTATCAATAAATAATGCACCTAAGATCTTATTGTTATTCACAAAATCACAACGCGCGTACTGGAATATGAACTTCGGACTTAAGCTGCTAAAATAAATGTTTGGCAAGGCTGACCATAGATAAGAAACATGTGTATTCATTACTAACGAAAGCAAATTTGTAAACATGTTCAACTAAAAACGCTTCACTTATGTGCAGAAATAGGGGATAGGTGAAGGAAATGCCGCTAAAAATATAAAACTAGAAGCAATCCAAATAATTGATATTGTCTCGCCACTAGGAAAGTTGATAAATCGAAAAAGGTTGAGTATCGAATATTGATATTATGAAAGTAGCGATATAATCGTATAGAAAATTTAAGATATCGATATATCGGCTAAACTACTAGTGCTATTAAGTTTATATGTAGAAAATTCTTAAATTAAACTCTGAGAGCAGATAAATACCTGAGATCAAAATTCAAATTACACTCTCAGCTGTTCCAATTTCTTCGCATCGGAGCAATGTGTTGTGATTCGACAAATCCATGTGACAGCACAAAGAAAACATAATCAAAGTCAACATCCCCGGTACTTTTTTTTACAGAATGTATGTATGTAAATATGCTATTGGCTTTTCGATAAACTTATATGATTCTTCACATCAGAACTATTCTCAATCGACTATGAAAACGTTCAATTGACATTCTTTTAGAGATCATGGAAATATAGTTATGTATACGCTTGCAGAGCTTCAAAATCGGGCAGAGCAGTTTGTGTTTTGGTTTAGTATGTCAATCTTTTCATATTTATTCTATATATGCACATATATAAAAAGCTAAATCGCAGCTAAATCAATAAATGCCATTCCATTTGCTCCATTGGTTCATTGGAATATAATACTATTCAAGTATTTACTCGTACAACTATTTTGGATTGTTTGTCGCCCCCGGTTTTCTTTTTTTTTCTCTTTTTTTTCTATTTATTTATTTATTTATTACTGCGCAAAGGCAGCCGCTTAAATCTAATTAAAACCAATTCTTTCTGCAGAGATTTGGTTCGGTTCCACAGCACACTCAATCTACAATACAAGCGTCGTCCATGAAGACTAGTTGCGCTAGCTAGTTTGATGATAACAATTTTTATTGCAGGCTATATAAATTGGTATATACCTACTAAATACACATACTCGTCTATATACGAGTATATATATATATATATATATATATATATATATATATATATATATATATATATATATATATATATATATATATATATATATATATATATATATATATATATATATATATATATATATATATATATATATATATATATATATATATATATATATATATATATATATATATATATATATATATATATATATATATATATATATATATATATATATATATATATATATATATATATATATATATATATATATATATATATATATATATATATATATATATATATATATATATATATATATATATATATATATATATATATATATATATATATATATATATATATATATATATATATATATATATATATATATATATATATATATATATATATATATATATATATATATATATATATATATATATATATATATATATATATATATATATATATATATATATCTCTCTCTCTCTCTCTCTCTCTCTCTCTCTCTCTCTCTCTCTCTCTCTCTCTCTCTCTCTCTCTCTCTCTCTCTCTCTCTCTCTCTCTCTCTCTCTCTCTCTCTCTCTCTCTCTCTCTCTCTCTCTCTCTCTCTCTCTCTCTCTCTCTCTCTCTCTCTCTCTCTCTCTCTCTCTCTCTCTCTCTCTCTCTCTCTCTCTCTCTCTCTCTCTCTCTCTCTCTCTCTCTCTCTCTCTCTCTCTCTCTCTCTCTCTCTCTCTCTCTCTCTCTCTCTCTCTCTCTCTCTCTCTCTCTCTCTCTCTCTCTCTCTCTCTCTCTCTCTCTCTCTCTCTCTCTCTCTCTCTCTCTCTCTCTCTCTCTCTCTCTCTCTCTCTCTCTCTCTCTCTCTCTCTCTCTCTCTCTCTCTCTCTCTCTCTATATATATATATATATATATATATATATATATATATAGAGAGAGAGAGAGAGAGAGAGAGAGAGAGAGAGAGAGAGAGAGAGAGAGAGAGAGAGAGAGAGAGAGAGAGAGAGAGAGAGAGAGAGAGAGAGAGAGAGAGAGAGAGAGAGAGAGAGAGAGAGAGAGAGAGAGAGAGAGAGAGAGAGAGAGAGAGATATATATATATATATATATATATATATATATATATATATATATATATATATATATATATATATATATATATATATATATATATATATATATATATATATATATATATATATATATATATATATATATATATATATATATATATATATATATATATATATATATATATATATATATATATATATATATATATATATATATATATATATATATATATATATATATATATATATATATATATATATATATATATATATATATATATATATATATATATATATATATATATATATATATATATATATATATATATATATATATATATATATATATATATATATATATATATATATATATATATATATATATATATATATATATATATATATATATATATATATATATATATATATATATATATATATATATATATATATATATATATATATATATATATATATATATATATATATATATATATATATATATATATATATATATATATATATATATATATATATATATATATATATATATATATATATATATATATATATATATATACTTAGTTAGGTAAATTACCGCTGCCGCTTTGACAAACTCGTTGTCTGACTGATAACGTGAAGCTACGATCGTGGTCGTCATCGCCCATACCAGACGCCTGGTAGCCATGAAGATAAGCCAATGGCCGCAAACCGCGCACAATTTGGCCGATATAATGAATCCGGACTCGGACCCGGACCAGGATACGGACCCAGACCCAGATCCGGCTGGTTCGTGGGCCAATACAAGCGCATCCCAACTAAAAAATGCCCTAAAAGCAAAGAATTCATATATAAAATGATTTCATTCGCTCTTTGTCAAATTGCCACAAATGAATCAGCAAAGAGAATGGAATACGATCGTTTCGTAGCATAGCATTATACTAGCATGACGTGCTCTGCGTTATTCTCACGCCAACAATCCAATCTCTGCGAAGTATCTGGGTGGTTCTGTTCTATTCTGTTATCATATACGCTCACAGAGAATGTCAAAGAAAAAGTGTTCTGTCGTGACGTTTACTGTGTGCATCCAAGAGCGATCAAATAAATTTTCAGAGTAAAATATACTAATACACAAGCCAAGTGGGCGAAAGAGAGCCTTATCTGCAAACACTGAAGAAAAAAATGTATATAGTACATTATATATCGTAATAAAATAATAATAGCGCGAAATCGAAGTTTGAATTTCTTTAGACAGGAAACAACGTTATTATTATTTAAAGTAAGGTTAAGTAGTTATATAATAGTTTTTATATAACAGTTTAAATATAACAGTTTAATATAACAGTAATAATATAACAGTTTTTATATAACAGTTTTTCACACATAAGGTGTTATCAGTTTGCTTTGAAAGTTTATAACACTTTGAAAATGCAATTCGGCGAGACAAGTCGATCGATGGAAACAGATCGTTTGACCGTCTTAATATGGATGCTAATTTTTTTGTAGAAATTTTTAAGATATCTGGCTGAAAGTCGCTAAGAAAAAAAACACCTATTTTGTTTCTGAGCCTATAGAGTATATATATCAATAAAACACAGTCACTTCAAGTGATAGCTCCCACAGACTCGTAAATAAACCGACCTTTTTTGTGTTCTTGTATGAAAAACTGATTTAGATATTGAGCCCATATAAGCACACCATCGCATTTAGTGTTTTTAGCTTTAACAAATAATATCCAGTATCCTTGTTTCGAATACATCACCTGCCCGTTTGTATGAACAACAAGATCTTAGAGACTACAAGAAAAGCAGCCTTTAAATTTCGACTATCATCTACTGTTATATTCCGTCTTCAGATATAGTTTATTGAATGAACGTGCCAGCCTTACTATAGTAGTATATTCCACAATATGTTCCTTAAAGAGAGCGAAATTATAACAATGCATGTGATTCAGCCATTTTTTGTGGTGAGGTCCCATATGAACCATCCGTTAACTTTGGCCTTTTTGTATGAAAAACTTTTGATTACAGTCAAAATCGAGTTGTATTTTGAATATGATGGCTTTTTATGTATGAACGCTTCATATAAATATCAATGAGCGTGTCCTGCCTAGTTTAAGGGGTAGCTTCCCATACAAACTTACTATCAACTTTTTGGGTTTTACATGAAAAACTTATTTATTACAGTCTTGAACGAACGCATAATTAATTCAACGTTCAGTTAAAGCCTCTGTTAGCTAACTGAAGATTAAATTTATGCTACGCAATAAGATGATAGTTATAATAATTTCACTCCTTTAATCGACAGTTAGCATCATCTAACAAAATTATATGTGAATGGCAAAAATGAGTTGACTTGTGTATTGAAATTTGAAAAATTGGTGTTCGATGTTGTGTTCGATTTATATACTCTCTACACGAAGGGACAGCGGTATAAAAAGTCTGTATGTAACAGGCAGAAAGAGGCGTGGTATAGAACCCATAAGACATTAGCATCGGAAACTTAGTAGATTTGGCTATGTCCGTCGGTCCGTCTGGATGTATGAGACATATCTCAGGAACTCCTGGAAATCCATTTATGTATGAAATGGATTTCGTTCACGTTGTGTTGGTAGCTTTTCAATTCCACGCACATCAGGAATTTAGAATCGAGCCATTTAGAAACATAGCCTTGCTACAGTTTCTGACTGGAAAATTAGACAAAACAAAGCTATGCTCTGACTGAAAAGCATCGCATTGTAATCACCACTTTAATCTTACCTAACTAATGTTTGGGGGATGAAGTACGACCTCAGAAGTCCATATTAGTGAAGAAAATTATTGATTGCCATGCACTTGGGAATGCTCAAAACAATTCTTTTACAAACGGTACAAGCAAACAAGCGTCCATCAAGGACACGTATTTATTCCATTGTCTCTGAACATACGTTTTTAGGACTGCAAATTGTGAGATGGCAACCCCTTGTTGCGCTGTGTTTGCTTTTCGTCACCGTAAAACAAAATAACATTGAGCAGTGATTATACAGTGGCAGTCTTGGATACGATTTCCCTTCCTTTGATGATGAACCTTGGGACAAAGTCAAAGATGGCGACGCGAAATGTTGCTTTGAAAATACTCAGTCTGGTACGATCTGATGCACTGGTGCGCCTTTCTATTTACGTGCGATCATGATCGATAAACTGATGTAGCCTTAAGTAAGTAATAAATTGCTAATGTAAACAAGAAACTTGAAAATATTTGTAAATTTATTTTGTTTGGAATTCAAGTGTTATGAATTTAATTAAAAAAACATACAACTACAAATTTTGGAATATTTTCTTTATTTTCTTCTTTGGCTTTTTGTATGAAAAACTTTTTCATTGTAGTCAATATCAACTTAATAATTGATATGGTAACTTTTGATGGACGGATGCTTGACATGGACATATATTAATGGGTGGGACCCGCTAACTATTTGCGGTAGCTCCCATACAAATCTACTGCCCACTTTTGACTTTTTGTAAGAAAACTTCTTTATTAAAGTCAATATTAGGTTGAAATGCAATGTGGTGCCTTTTTATGGTCAGCCGCTTTTCATACATAGACTAACGGGCGTGGCCCGCCCGCTATTTGGAGTAGCTCCCACACAAACCTATGGTCCACTTTTGACTTTTTGTAAGAAAAACTTCTCTTTGGTTGAAATGCTATATGGTGCCATTTTGAAAACAGTTGCTTAACATACATAGACTAATAGGCGTATCCCGCCCACTTTTTGAGGTAGATCCCATACAAACCCACAGTGCAATTTTGTGTTTTTTTATGAAAAAATTGTTCATTTAAATCAATATTAGATTGAAATTTGATTTGATGGACTTTAGTGTACAACCGCTTCTTATATACATACAAATGGGCGTGTCCAGCCTACTTTTTGAGGTAGTCCCATATAAACCCACAGCTCACTTTTATGTATTTGTATGGAAAGTTTTAATATCAACTTGAAATTCAATATGGCGGCATCCGGCATCTTGCATATCAACTACATCGCTTCATACACATCTACTAGTGAGCGTGTATTGCCCACTTTTTGGGGTTGCCCCTTTTTAAATACCCACTTTTATGTTTTACAATACGATTTAAAATTTCGTGTGTTAACGATTTTTCTTGTTTTTGTTTCTCTTTAGCAGCAAGCAACCAACTTCAGCAAGCGCTCGTGCATATGATATGTGTGTGAGAACGCGAAGGTGGTCGTAACTCTGAAGCTTTGGCTGAACAGCGTTGGTTTAATTTGGTTGAAATTCTTGAAAATTTGAAAGTGTTAACGTGTTTTTTTTTTTTTTTTTTTTGGCTTTTAAACTGAGTCTAGTTGAAATTGACGTTTCTACTAAATTTGTTTTAAAAATATGTTCACACACACAAAATTTCATTATCTATTTATAGATATAATTCGTGTAGACGTTAATTTTTCGCAGTGTACACACTGGTACTGCGGCGGTTATATCTCTCTATATATGACAGAAACTGAATACAGTCGCGTTTAGTTCATTTCAGTCTGTTGGCGAGTTTGTAACAAACAAATTATTTTTTTTTTATAAATTAAATTTTTTTTTGTTTTATAAAATTTTTGTTTGCGTAAACAGAAAAAAAGTGTCTTGAGTATTTCACATTTCATAGTGTCCAACGTAAAAATTGACGACGGCAAACTGTGCAAATTTTTCGCAGAATACTTACAAAAAGTTATATTAAATCTATAATCTAGTAATTTTATCAATTTTGGAAAACAAAAAACTAAGACCTTGTATAACTAAAGTGCTTTATTAAAGGGCATTATTAAAAAAAAAAACATAGCATAACATTTCGTGGATTTTTCGCCTTAAAGGATAATGTGCTGTGGCGAAGTGAAGGCATAAAAATGGTAAGTCTTTATAACAGTATAGAATCGATTTGTATATTATATTATATATAAATATATATTACTCAACTGCTTATAAGTATAACTATACTTTGTGTGTAATACTAGTTTATAAGTAAAAATAAATAATGGATCATTTGTCACATGGAGCAAAAAAATTCAGTGCTAAACGATTTCGGTATTAACAGCATTTATGCAATAAGAACCGGTTATATCAAGCGTCAGCTGATTCGATTCACTTGCTAAAGGGTGCTTTTTTTAGCTTAATAGCTCAGGCAATTGTTCTGACTTTCAAGCTGTGCTGTCATTTTTTTGACAGTTCTTTGATATTTGTGCGTAGACAAATTATCAAGCATAAATTTACAACAGCTAAAAAGACACAAATTTATTTCCAAACAAAGGGCTTCAAATCGCAACGAAGTAAAAACCAAATACTGAAAATATGGCTCAAAATTGAAACGCCAATCACACTCGAAAGGCCGCTGTGCACTTTTTGTTTAAACAACTTACAATATGCTTAAACCAATGTTTATAAATACAATTAATTAAAAAAAAAATATATATATATATATATAAGTGTCTAAAAAAACACCTTTTATTTTTACTTCTTGGCGATATATTGTTCATATTTTTATGTACACTGAACAAAACAAAGCACAAATTTATAGCAAAAACGAACGTCATCATCATCATCATCAACAACATCAACATAAGAGCATCAGTAGGTTCACTCTGAACTTTGTAAAGCTTCGATAATGTTATCAAGCAACGAGTCCACCAAGCCGACAATATTGAGTATAATATATGTATGTAGTATGTACATATAAATGTGTATATAAATACATATATACGAGTTGAACACTAAAAGTTCTTGAAAGAAAATAGTTATGCAAATTTTTTGAATAGATTTTCAAGTTTGTAAGTTAGACAATTCCGAGCGCAAAGAAGTTTTGTGCAACATTTTTGTAAATCTCAAACCTCAAAATATTGTCCATTGCTAGCCACAATCTTTACCATCTTGCAGACACTTTTTAAGTTGCTACTCATGTATGTCTTGTAATTATGACACAAAAACATTTTTCGAACGGAGCAAGTGGTAAACGGATGGAACCATAACTGGTGAGGAATACAGCGATTGTTGTAGAATATTCCATTTGAGTTTTTCCAACTTGATTTTAAATAGTTTTGCAGCATGGGGGATCGAGAATTATAGTGTTGGCGTTGTGAAAGTTTTTACTTTAATACTCGGCTGAAATGCAACCACGGTTTTTGAACGCCTCTAGCCAGCTGATAGCCAGCTGATTATATTCGGATAAGCTATTGATGTTGAAGCGAGAGTGGACTAACTCCACGATATTAATGTTTGGAATTATTGGTAGGGGAGTCATAATATATTTGTGAAGTTGCAACAGCAGTTTGCTCGCTTTCCGTAAATGATGGTTTTCTTTTTTTTTTTTTTAACACAAACTGGAACATCACAAACTGGAACATCATATCGCCTTCAAAATAATCGCCTTTTGAGTCAATACAAGCATGCCAACCATGTTAATCCAATTTTTCCATACACTTGTTATACGCCTCGGCCGGAATAGGCTTTAGTTTCTTCAGCGAATTTTTTTTTTGTTTTTTTTTTTTATTTCCTCAATCGACTCATGACGCGTTCCCCGGAAACAGAAAAAAGTCACAAAAACTCCGTCACAATCAAGCTGAAATGTGACGGTGCATTGTCGTGGTGAAAAAGCCATGAATCCATGTCTGCCCACAAATCCGGCCGTTTACAACGAATTGCTTCACGTATATGCTTCAAAAGGGCCAAGTAGTACAGCTTATTGACCTTTTGAACCTCTGGAATGAATTCATGGTGAACCACACCACGTCAATCGAAGAAAACGTTCAGCATTACCTTAATTTTAGACCGACTTTGACGTGGTTTTTTCGGTTTCGGCTCATTTTTGGTGCGCCATTCGCTAGTTTGTTGGGCAGTCTCGACGAAATATTTAACAAACCCACGTCTCGTCACCAGTAATGATGCGTTTGATGAATGTAGGGTCATCAGCTACGTTGGCAAGCATCAAAAGATTCAAAAAATTCAGTTCTTTTGGTACGAGTCTGGCGGCGACGCATTTCATACCCAGAACAACAACCAAAATGTGTTGAGTCGATCCATAAGATATATTGAGCGAGCGTCTCTGCTATCTTTCTAATGTCAACACGACGATTTTCGAGCACAATTTCCATCAGTTTTTCGATGTTTTTGTTGAATGCTTCCTGCCACTCAAATACTTGCGTTCTAGATACAGTAGAGTGCTCAAACACTTTTTTTTTTTTAACATTTTGAATGATTCCGTTGGCGTTATTCCATTGGAAACACAAAAATTGAAGCCAACTCGTTGTTCAATTTTGTTTTTCCATGCTAAATATCGTCATACAAACTCTTCGCGTCGTCAACAAGCAGCTGTCAAACATAGACTAATTATCGAATTCCGCTGAAATTTGGCATGCATGGCAATGACAGCTAACTTAGAAAGAGGAAAAATTACCGATTCGTTTTACCGGTTCGGTTTAAATCCACCAGTCCGGCTCAATTTGGATTTATATTAGAAACACACGCTTCTACAAATCCCTCAAAACTTATTTGTGCCGAATAACGAATTCAGATTTCTAACCTCTCTGAAACTAACGAAATCAGCTGTTACTAGAAAACATTCACAACAGAGCCAGAGTTGTATTGAGTAATTTTAGCCGATTCGAACATTTTGAATTGGCTAAATCTCTTAAACTTCGCAGCGAATTAGAGTGAGGTAGAGTCAAGTAGGTATATTCCATAGTTGCTTATTTACATACATACATATATGCATTATATTACAGATTATATTGCAACGTATCCAATGTAATCCAGTTCAAATCAATTCGAGTTGGTGTACTTAGAGTCAATGCGAGAAGGTCAAAAGTAGTTTATCAGTAATGCGAATACATATTTAGACTGCAAACTCAACTAAAATTCATATATATATTGTAGATGATAGTGCTGGAAAATGACTAAACTATAATGTGCTTTACTGCATACAAAGTACATATATAAGGATAACCATTAAAAGTTTCTAAATGTTAAAATCTAAATTAGCAAACAACTTTAAAGTGCATTTGTAACTACGAATTCTTTAGCTAAAGCATTAGAACATTCGTTGTGGAATTTATGAAGTGTGTTACTATCAATCAAGATGAATTTCTTTTAGGTTAGACAACATTTGGAAAAATTGAGCGGTGCCACGCCCAGTCAATATAAAAGAAAGTCCAAATCCCTCAATTATTTGACGCACATGTATGATATTTGGTACACGTGAAAAGCGCATCAAAAGAAATGTGATCCAATAAAAAGTGCGCAGATTGACAGAAAAATGTGTGGACTGAGTACTCTGGTCGAATTGTCAGCTGTTGCATTTTCTGCAATGGATTTATATATCTAAAGGGCACTAGGGAAAATATGATGCACTGATGAAAATGGGCGGTGCCACGGTGCCAACATATAAGAGAAAACAAGAGGGAGCTGAATGGGAGTAAGTTCATTTGTAAAGTTCTCACCGTTAAAAATAAGATTTAGTGTGAAAATAGACTGTGCCACGCCATCAAATAATAGAGAAGTAAGTAGACACGTAGCCATACACGCCTGGTACACTAGTTGTTAATTTGGCTACAGTGTATGAAGCACGTTACGTTCGAAATCCAGCACATCGCTGTTGAAACAGAAATTTGATGTATAGATACACTAAACATCATAAGACAAACAAATTCGTTGTGTCATTTCCATAACTCCGAATTACTTTTAACCAGCGAATAAAACCGAATGAATGAATGAATTTCGAAACGTGTGCTTCGGTTTAAGGTTCTGCGGTAGCAGTTAAAATTTATTTCACAGTATTCAATTTCCGGTACTTCTCACTATTAAAATTCTTTAAGAAAAAGCAGAAGAAAACAATTAATATCACCAAGGTGCCAAAGAGCATATATCAAATTAATAACATGTTTAATTTTTTAAATTTACTATTCTTTAATCTAAGTGAGAGTCTAAGTCGTAGTCGAAGTGAGAACCGAAACTATGCCGTTGCAAATGTTTTTGTTCCGATACGGTTTTTTCAATTAATTTTATTTCGCTGAAAGTTTCCGTTTAAAATATCAGTTCTGATTTCAGTTTCGGTACTCAATTTGAATCGGTTAAATTCGGTTAACAGTACCGGTTCCGGTTCCGGTTGCGGTTCCGGTTTTATATTGGTAACACATATTAGAAGCTGTATTCATTAAAGATTTTATGTAGTGCATTGCTGTTCAATTAATATAATATATAATACATATACCACATAACACAACAGAGCAGGGTATTAAATAATGTTGTTGGTCGAGACTTTATCAATAATTCTTTTTGATTATTTTTGGTGACTTTGTGTAACAGCATATTACGAGTATCAAATAAAAGTCTGAAGGCTATTTGCTGTACAAGTAGCTACTATATCTCAACCCTATCGCACTATCTCACGGGCCATTACTATCAAAATAGATACACATAAACCTAAGTATAAGTCTATTTGGCAAAGCACTGCCGACACGTGTAAGAAAATAAAGTACTGTCAAGTTCAAGAACAATTTCACTCTCTGGCCTTGTTGCAAATTTTATTTTGAAAATAGATTGAAGAACACAAGAAATGCTCGCTGCTCTTCCGCAGAATGTTGCCAAGAAAATTTAATTTGTTTATATTTTTTTTTTTTTGTAATAAACAAAATGAAGAATGACAAACAAACAAATACGCCGCTTACACAAGTATTCTATTGAAAATAGGCAATTCGAATAGATTCGGTTTAATTTGCATACACTACACATGTAGTGTATATAGTACTCTTGATTTTGTCAAGCAGTTTTTAACACACTGAGGCAAGCATTGGAGATACCAGCGGATACATACACGGTACCATCTAAAAATAATCGAACTTTCTAGTTATAAAATAAAACAAGCATGATATTATGTTTCAAAGCTAATATTTATTCAAAATACGTTCCATTTAACTCAATACAACGTTTTGAACGCTCAACCAATTTATCCATACTTACTTAGTTAGGTGGCTCTACAACCGTCTATCGGTCAAGGCCGCACGTAGGAAAGCGCACCATTCGGTGTAGTTTAGTGTGCGCCAGCGTAAGTCGTTGCCAATCCGGAGCTTCTTCAGGTCATCATATAGACCTGATCTTGCCATCTTAAGCTCGGACGTCCTCTTTCACCACCAATCAAATTCAGGTTTCCGTCGTAAACCTTTAATGCTGCAGCTTTGGGGTTCATCCGTATGAGGTGACCAGCGCAGTGCAGCAGCCGCTGGAATTTAATACGCTGGACTATGTCAACGTTAACATACAACTCATACAGCTCGTTGTGCATACGGTTCCTAAACTCGACGCCAACTCTAAGGGGACCAAAAATCCTACAAGAATCTTTCTCTCGAATACTTCTAAAGACGCTGTATCCGTCGATGTCAGTGTCTATGCTTCTGCGCCATACAGCAGGATCGCGATTATCAGTTTCTTATAGATTTTTATCTTCGTACTTCAAGAGAGGGCTCTATTTCTAATTTGCTTGCTGAGCTCAAAGTAGCAGCTATTAGCAAGCGTGATTCTTCGTCTGATCTCTCGGCTAATGTTGTTGTGGCTGTTAATTTTTGTTCCCAGAGAGACTAAGTTTTCTACAACATTGAAGTTGAAATTCTCCATACTCAGAGACCGTCCAAGACGCGCTGATGGTCTGCGAGTGGGCACCAAGTACTTCGTCTTGTCCTCGTTCACCGCTAGGCTCATGAGACGTGACTGTTTTTCAATCTCCGAGAACGCCATGCTTACTTGCCGTTCGTTGGTGCCTATGATGTCCCTAACATCAGCATATGCGAGTAGCATAACTTCCTTGTGGAAGATCGTGCCTGACCGTTTTACGTATGGGCATTGGCGTATGATGTGCTGCATCAAGAGATTGAAAAAGTCGCACGATAAAACATCACCCTGCCTGAAACCTCACTTGGCATCAACGGGTTCGGAGAGTTCTTTCCTATTCTGACGACGCTTTGGGTGTGTGTGATAGCGTCATCATGCTAAGACGAACGATCTTTGCTGGGATACCAAGTTCAGACAGGGCGTTGAAGAATTTCGTCATACAAAATTATCAACATTGTTTTGGTTTTGGCTCGTCTTCTGAGTTCCATTCTGCAGCAGATTGTCGCTTAGTTTCATGATCATATTTAAAACACTCCATGTTTCATGACCAGCTACAATCGAATGAAGTATATCTTTAACGTTTTCAGCTGTTGAAATGATGTTTTTGCAATGCTGTCTCTACACGAGCCATTTTTTGTTCATCATTTAACTGATGTGGAACACAACGTGCACACACCTTTCATTTACGCAAATCTTCAGTTAATATTTTGTAGATTGTTTACAGTAAGATGAATTTAATTCTTATTTGCCAGCATTCTTACAGTGAAATTGGCGTCGACAGCGATTATTTCACTTACTGCTCCCACTAACTCAGCACGATTAGATGCTACGGATTGTCCAGCTCTTGGATCATCATTTAAATCATCGCGAGCGTTTTTCAAATCGTGTAAAATGAGTACGACTCATCATCATAAACTTTTTCTTTAACAATTCGTAAGTCTCAGCAAATTTTTTACCAAGTTTAAAACAAAATGTAATATTTGCACTTTGTTCCATTATGTTTTTACGACATAACTACAGAAACTGTTGTGATTAAAATGTGTGTCATCTGTCAACTTAGCTGTATTCGAAAGAAGAAAAATGTACCTTTCTAACGCTGCTAAACTTTAATAGATGGCGATGTCGATGGCGCTACGTGTTCTATGATTTAAATTAAAAGTTTGTTTATTTTTAGATCAACTTGTATGTATATATTTGTGCTCAGCACAACAAGCCGTGTCCGTCTGCCTGTCTCTCTGTCTGTCTGTCTGTCTGTCTGTATGAAACAAAACTATTCGTACAATTCTTAAGCTATCGAACTAAAACAGGGTATGGAGACTACCTACTACCTAGCGTAAGCCCCTAATACAAAACCAGCGCACATTTGTTGAATTTTGTATGAAAAACTTTTTGAATATTAACTTGAAACTCTGTATTGTAAACTCTAATAAACACAAGCTTCAGTTAGTTATGCGCTAACCAAAACCTTACAAATGCAATGAAGTCGTGTGCATCGCTAGTGTATTAAAGCTTCGGTTATACCGGTTTAACATTGTCGCTTGTCTAACATACGAGCTGTAGAGTATGCTACATTGTATAATTTAATGCAAGTACGGCGCTTTGTTTTTTTTTTTATTTTTGCTTTTTTTTTTTGTTGAACTTTCATAATCATTTCGTAATTTTTTGTATACAATGTAATATTTCAAGATCAAAAGTACAATTGAAACGTGTCTGTATGAAATCTAATCCAGTATAATCCAGTCTGAAGATACAATTCTACTGTAATTATCAGGGCCGCCGGTTTATGAGGCCCGCCTTATCAGGCCCGGCGGTTTAGACATATGATGTGCACGTGGGTTTGCCTAGTCTTCAACTCATACTTATATACAATATATACAATATGAATATATGTATGTAAACATCTGCTGTTCGCTGCAGTTCATACTATCTACATAAATAGAGAAATCATTTTGTTCAAATACTTAATCAAGTTACATATGTACATATGCACTCTCTTATGTAAATGTATAGTACCACTTGCATGTAAAATATATATTCTTATCATGTCGTTGGGCTTTGTAATCTCGAACATGTTGAAATAAATACATAAGCTAACGAAATCATAGTGTTCAAATTGATTTATTGGCTAGCTTTGTTATAATTTTCTTTGTTTTATGCACTTCACACATAGAGCTTGCGTAGGTATATGAATGGGTGACTTTAATTTGTAACACAGTGTTGTACTTGTATGTGACTTTATATAGTCAAGCTCAAGTCCGTCTGTGCATCTGTTGAACACTGTGTACGGTAATACAAGCAAGTGACGAAAGCACAGCTCAGTGTAAAACGAAGTGTTTACTGATAAGTTCATTAATCCTCTACTGCATGGACATCTTTTTAATAAAAAAAAAAAAAATAAAAAAAAAACAGAAAAAAAAAACAGAAAAATTAAGTTATGCAGATAATTAGGTAAGTTTGTTTTGGAGAGTTTTAAGTATATAAGGTGTATTTCATAACTATAGCACAAAACGTTGCATTCGCATAAATACTCTACACGAAAATTACTGCTCACGAAATGACTACTCTTCTAATGTAGAAACGTTTATTTGTTAATTCTATTATTGATTTTGTTTTATTATTGCCTCTCGGTTTTATTTACCATTATCAAATTCAATTGCGTTGAAGAAATGCGCATGTTTTTGTGTTTCATAACTATAGCACAACAAGAAATTACCCATTAAATAAAATCAAAATTGATTTTATTTAATTCGTAACCCTTTATTTTGAATACATTTAATTATGCTTTCATTCGGTGGAGTATATTAAATGAAGAAGCATTGAAGGCTGCAAAACCGCCCATGCAGAAAACGCACTTTACTGAGTTCCTGAACGTTGTTGTAGTGCTTTTAGTTGGCATAAACACGTCTCGCTAGCATTCCCCAAATGTTTTTAAATTGCTTCAGATCAGATGAGCACGCTGGCCATTTCATGACTTTGACATTTTCCAATTGCAGCCACTCTGCTACTTGCTACTAGCATGTACAGGGGCATTGTCATGTTGGAAAATTAACGATTTTTGGCTATTTTAGCTATAAAAAGTTAATGAAGCATTGTAATGCAGTCTATGCTTTTCATTCATCATGCTAAAATCTCCAATTCAAGCAAACCATCGTCATGAAAGGCACCACAAGTCATCAAACTGCCTCCACCAAAATTTCAACTTTGAAAATATCAAAGGCTCTTTGTATAAATACCACTAAAAATCACTTCTGCATTTAAAGAGTAGTCAGTTTTACAAAAACTGTAGGAACGGAAAGAACAATCATTTGTCTATTCTTCATCCAATTGGGAAAATGTTCAATACCGTCAGCTCGACGCTATTGAACATTTCAATTCAATTCGGAGTAGCTGCTCTGAGTGGTCATTGGATGCTCTCTTTTTTTTTTTTTTTTTTTTTGTATTATCCAGCCTTGTTTAGGTGATCCACCTATTTAAAGTTTAAAGAAGTCAAACAGCGGCATAGTATATTCCACTGACTTACGACGCCATTATAGCCATTAGTTAACAACACACATATCAAACATGCGGAAGGAATCTTTTTTTATACCATTCTTTTGTACGCTATTGAATTCTACAAAGTGGAAGTAGTAAATCAACGCCAACACCCATATAATAATTATATATATCAACCGCTATCGTCGACTTGATTTCAATGTATTTCCTATTTCTTTTACCAAAATGGGTTTTTGTTGAGACAGGATGGCCGCCCACATAAGTTGGGAGAATATTAACAACTTTATTGTCAAACCAACCATCCGAAACATCCTGTTCGATAACTTGACTTGCAATAACTTCCTAATTGCTAACGGATATGTAGTCATTAATACTCTGAAGCCCATTATCGATTTCGTTGTCGTAGTTTACAAGATCAAGAAAAGTAAATTTTTGCGTTTTGCCTAAAATTGACTTCAATTGTTCATGCTAATATTTCGAGTGATAATGCGTTGTGAGATCGGGCAAATTTTGATATATAATACTTTTCTGTGAAGCTCCTGTTAGCTGAGTTCTAACATCGCAAATATTACGACAAGTAAAAGTCAAGAATATATGTTCCCCACGTCCTACTTTGCCCTAATTCGAACATTCTCGTAGGGTCGCACGTTCATGATGAAAATCAAGACAGGGCTGTCATCAATTCACACGGACCGAGCTGGAGTACCCTAGGGTAAAGTGATCTCGTTTCACTGTTCGCTAGTGATATGCCTACACCCGATGTTGACGAACAGCCGATGTAACGGTTAACTTGTATAGGGTTCTTTGTTAGCATGATATCAAATACAAAAAAAAAACACAAAAAAAAAACACTTGACGTGGTAAAAACCAAGTGCCAAAAATCTGTTTGCAACTCTCAAAACTTCTGATAACAATTTTGTGGCAAAAGAATTATATTTTACATTCGTATTGTTGGGATTAATTGTAATTATAGGAATGGTTCAAAGCCTATAACTTCAATGATTACTTATAGACCGTGGCAACCGTGGTTGGTTTCACAATAGAAAAATAGTTGCTAGAAGGGCTATTTATAGATATAAACTTGTTCTAGCAATACATCTAGAGAGTCTATAGACTTAAATTTATACACTAAATTTGGTATCTCCTTCAACCAGAGCTCGCAAAATATGTTGAAGCAAATTTTTCTATGCTGTCTGCTTACCGAAAAGACAGAATAAAATGAAGCAGACTCGCTCACTCGCTCAACAGAACACTTCTTTTTGATTCTTTTGTGTCTTCTGTTTCATGCTTCTCGATGAGCGATACCCACGAAGCTGTCTTACGATAATAGCTTGATGGGACACTTTCATTCGACTCTCAGCAACTGAGCAAAACGAGCCAAGTGGAAGCGCTAAGTGTCTTTTTTGTTGTTGTTGTTGTTGTTGTTGCGTTAGGTTGTGGTTATTGCTTTAAATATTTCATCACAGGCAAAGCTTGGAAGAGGGAGGGAGAAAGAGAAACGGTGCTAAATTGTGTGCATATGTTAAAATATAAGTAACACACATACATACATGCGCAAAAGACACTTACTGAAAATATTGCGCAGCAAAGTGTCTTATGTGAACAAATGCATAAAGTGAGCGACAAAAAACTCTCCTCGCTTGAACAAAGACCACGATGAGAACAAACAGAGTTGAAATGTCTTTTCGCTTCTATTTTAAATCGTTTCCGCTCGCAACAGTTTTTTTTTCGGACTGCCTGTTTTCTGTCTTTCTTTCATATTTCGTATTAATGGTGTTTTAAATTATCATTGATCCATCTAGTATAAGTTATTGTATAAGTCTATATAAACTCGTACGTATATTGTGCTCTATACTAAGATTTCTCAATGGTCTTTCTTTTCAGGAACATATGTTAAAACCTCGCATCTTCGATATTATGATATTGACTCGTTCTATAGAACAATATAAGCTTTCCTAGAACTTTGTTTTTTATGCGTATAGATAACGCTTCAGTGTCAAAACGTTCTAAATTCGTAAAATTCTATTGGAAAGAGAGTTTGCAAAAAATATTTTACGTTCAAGAATTCTTCTCGAAACGAAAAATTCTGTTGTATATGATAGAGAATTAAAAATAATAATAATAATAATAATAATAATAATAATAATAATAATAATAATTAATTTAAAAGCGTAAATCGAAATCTATATTGCAAATTGCTTGAGACCTACATATAAAACCTAAATATAGAAGTATAAAAAGCGGTACCAATATGGAGTTTCTAATGAAATCATCGCGTTTGATTATTATTTCGAAGACATTTGCCAGGCGTGTTGCTGTGCCGATACCAAGGTAAGCTGCGAGTAAATTATACTATTAGATGAGCTCTTATAAAATCTAATTGAATTTCAACGACACCTTCTGTGTAGAAAGATCTCGAAATTGTTTAAAAAAAAATGTAGCTATACCAAACATGAATATTTAGTTTCTCCGAAGACTAATATTAAGATAGCGTATATTAAAAAAATGTGGCAACTCTACTATAACTACTTCACCATACAAACATACCTCACAATATGGAGTTATGAAGAACTGATTTGATTTAACGCCAATCACGATAAAAAAAAACAGAAACTCTACATAAGACCAAATCGGACCATTATAGAACATAGCCCTCTGTGCTTGATATTCAAACTTTATAGCGACAATACAAAACAGTTCCGTACCATTTGATAATGCTGAGAGCGTCTGACCAATATTTTGGGCTGAACATAAGGCCATATATGTGTATTCGCTCTCTTGACCAAAATGTTGGGCTCAACATGTACGTTCGAGACAGGCTCGGAGAAATATTGATTCCTCTTCTTTTAAAATTTGACCAACAAAACTAGTTTATTTCCATCTAGTTAGAGCATAATTTCTTATTTGTAAGACTATTCCAAGAATCCATCTGTATACCCCTTGATGGTGTGTGATTTTAATACATATCATATTTTTGACGTCCACGATTTCATGTTGGACCATTTAATAGTGAAGCTCCGATCAAAAATATTCGTCTTTGTCATTTCTTTTCGTGACATGGACATTAGGACATTGCTTTATTACTCCTTCGAGTCTGATTGCTTTTAGTCTAAGGAGCTTGTGTTTCCTAGGAAATGTCTCATCTCCCTGCATCTGTCTTGTGTAAACATAGCCTGGTACATACGATTTCCGTTTAATTAAAAGCTCGTATGTCCAAGAATATTACAAATAAATCACAAATTTTGCATAGTTTCCACGTAGCTAGTGGCGTAAGGTGATGTGGCACCAACCTTATAGTACTCAATAATTGACCGTATACTGTTATCAAGAAAATTCCAACTACTCAGAATAGTAGGCCACATTTTCGTCTTTTCCCAGTTATCGCAGAATATATGTAAAATGTGTATGAAAATGCCTCAAATTCATTTTTTTCACTTGATTCTTTAAAATATATTGCAAACAAACCAAACAAGTTCCAACAAGTTGTAAGTTGTGTCGAACTTGGTTTGATACAAGAAACAATCAAACCGAATGAAACGATAAGGCAACTAAGCAAAACAAATAGACTATTCAATCTACTTACACTTCAATATTTCTTGGATCGTTAGTCTATTTCTGTTTTTAGCTGGCGATACTTTTTGTGCTTTTCTTTCTAATTTACTTATATATACTAGAGCACAAACCCTCGAATCTTACATATGTATTTTTCAATTATAAAAAGAACGAACCTTATTTGCCTTGCTTGTGTGTGCTACAAGGTTTGTTCATAGTTTGTGTAGCGCAATTCTAAATAAACTGATAATGCCATAAAACTTTAAAAGACTCTTGAACAATTTAGAAACGATGTCAAATCAACGAACGCCTCAAAACAAAGTTGTTTATGTGAAATAGTAATTGTGTTAATACGATTAAATTTAATATACAGCGTGTTTTTTCTTCTTCTTTTTAAGGGCATAGAACTTTAAATTGAAATAAAATACATACAAATAAATGGAATAAGCTTTTTGTTCGGTAGATAGATTTATGACATTATTGATGGAAATGCATTTGGAGCGTATGGCCGCCATGGCCGGAACGTCTGACGAGCTGCATACTGGAGCTCCCAATTTCCAACACTTTTTCAAACATTTGAGTTCGTATCGCATGAATAATTCGCTCGCTATAGGCTGCCAAGGCTGAAAACGATTTGTCCGCTTCA
This sequence comes from Leucophenga montana, assembly GCA_035044765.1. Lineage (NCBI taxonomy): Eukaryota > Metazoa > Arthropoda > Insecta > Diptera > Drosophilidae > Leucophenga > Leucophenga montana. The sequence continues at coordinate 20,738 of JAWNNQ010002132.1, read as the reverse complement.
CCAACGATATTAAATATCCACGATCTTGGACACCATGCGATTTGTCCGTTTCTGGAGATTATGTTATGGCCAAACTCTTCCCTTAATGAGTCGCTGGTTGCTCCAGATGTGATGCCATTCTGTTTAAGCCAAAGGTCGTGAAACAAGAAATCATTCAACATGGCCTGGAATCGGATGCCATTGACGATGTCTCTTGTAATTTCTTCATTTTTGAAGATATGAAAATTTGCTATCAGCTTTTCGATAAAGCTCAATACTGAGATCGATGTACATTTTTTTGATACCGAAAAAAACTTCATATAAAAAAAAAAAAAAAAAAACCTTGTCAAAAAACAATCAACATTTTTCGGCACGAACTGTTTTTCAGCGAGTACTCAGATAACAAAAGTTTTTGCACCGAAAATACTTACTATATTCAAAAAACAAGCGACAAAGAGTGTGACCATTTGCATTTCCGTCAGAAAACCCAAAGAAAAATCAATATGTGTAGACTTCTTACCTAATAAATATCTGGTTTTAGTATTTCTGGATTGATTTGGGAACACTGTTTTTTTACTTGTTTGTTTGACACAGCAGTAATAATTTACAATTTCGGTAGCAAAAATTTTCAACGATCTCAGTACTCAGCTTAAACAAAAAACTTTTTGAGTGTTTAGAGCCATATTAAAAACCTTAGCTGCTAACAAAAAGCATCGTACAATTTATACCTCAGCTAACATTGATCGAAGTCGTAATTCTCTTCGTATTTTCAGTAATTTTTCATTAAGCCTGACTACACTAGGCGGCAGTGTTCGAAACAGCCACAGTTTGTATATATTCAGCATAATTCTACGAAAAATTCTTTACAGACAACCCGACGCACTGTGAGTACAGACACAACCGCCGGAACATTCACAGGCGGAAAATACTTCTGTGCAACATTAAAGTTTTTGTTGTTTTGATTGAGTTTACTAACACAAAATTTCGATAAGTCTGCGTTGAGTTTATTTCAACTTGCTAAAATTTGCTTGAAGTTTGGTTTCGTTTTTTTGTTTTTTTTTTTTTTAGCTGGATCTTTTAGAGATTTGACTATCAACTTTGCTAATATTTTGTAATTTGATGTATATTCCATGACAGAATGGGTTCATTTAATATGGCACCGAGAATCAACAATGTCGACTCTCAGGATGACGGTCTGGAGCTGCCAAAGGGTCTGAATACGTCCGAATTGTTGCGACATGTTAAAGAACTGCACGGCGATCATCAACCGCCGTTGTTGCAGCGCAGCTTTCTCAAGGAAACATCTGCACTGAATTGGAGAACATCAATGCCGGCAACCGAATTGAATGGCATCAAATTGAATGCGCTGTCAAGAGGTGAGCTTAAATTGCTAAAATGTATACTTGTTGTTTATGTTTTGTTTACAATAAATGCATTTCACTTCTTTAGTTTGTAGTGCACCGAATAGCGAAGCTAAACATCCAACATTGAATCAGATACGTGTGCTGCAGTGGAATGTTTTGTCACAGAGTAAGTTTTTCACTACTGTTGTGTATTAATATCAAATTAAAAACCTATTTGACTAGTTACAAGTGATACAAGAGACGAAAGCCTAGTTGCAACGCGCAAAACTTCTGTTATCAATTTTGTGACGGAAAGGTTTATATTTTTCATTTGTATTGTTGGGATTGATTCTAACGTGTAAAAAAAGGCAGTCAGGGAATCTCGTTCTTCTTAGTTTTATTTTATAGCAGTTATTTTAATAAAGCAGATGAATGAAGTGTTTGACTTGAACTGTAAATGAATAGATGCGTGTACTTGTGTAGGTTTTCCATTAAGAGGGTCCATTTATATTTTTACCATTTGCAAAACTCATTGAGAATACAAGCTCGAAAAAAATTTTCAATTGTAGAAACTCAATTAATTTGAAAAATAAAATTCGTTTAAGTTATGCAAAACAAAAAAAAAAAACCTCCTAACGAAGAAGCCTTACATGTTAACAGTTGTAAGACAAAGCTCCTTCTTAATTCAGTCTGAAAGTCTGTAATGCATTCAAGGATACCACACAAAGTAAATATTTATTTACTTCTACTACTTATATTTCGATCTTTATATAAATAGGCAAGTGCAAATCTTACTGATATATGGATACTTCACGTATACATATATCAGTATGTCTGTCCCGCCCACTTTTAGAAATAGACCCACACAAACGTCGGGCCGTCTGTTAGAACGAACAGATCTCGGAGACTGTTGGAGATACAATCAAATATTTAGAATTTCCTATTCGCTCTTCAGATAAGTACAATTAAGCGAACATGTCAATCCCACTTTAGGGGGTAGCCTCAAGACAATCCTGGCCTCAATCCCAAGTTTTTGTACGAACATTTTTTTGGTTTTGTTGCAAACTATGTTAGAACCCCCGAATTCTGTATATCTTATATAAATTCTAATAAACTATATCGTATAACTATAGATCGGGCCACTATAAGGGGTGGCCCCCATACAAAACTTGTTCGCCATATTTAAGTTTTTAACGGGTAGCCCCAAAGGCAAATATGTCCCCCATTTTTGAGTTTTGTATTTTAATAAGTCCAGATCGGATCACTAAACAATACAATATATGGTTTATATAATGAACCTTAAACAAGGTATAGGCAGTTGCTTCATTTCACTGAAACCTTGGTGTGTAGGGCTACGAAAATTCAAATGACATTTATAACACTTAACAAAATCTTTAATTATACACATTTTTATACAATAAACTTTCATTAATTCATTGATTCATAAACTCATAACTTTTCAACGGGTGTATCAATTTTCTTAACCATTGGACTCATCTCGCTTCTCAAAATTATGATAATCTATCTTTATATATAAAAATGGAAGTGTGTATGTGTATTCCCTATAGACTCCGAAACCGCTCAACCGATTTTTATCAAATTTTGTGGCAATATTTAAAATAGTCCCATGGGTAATCCTGTGAAGTTTCGTGGCGATTGGATAAACAGAAAATTGTTTGGATTTTTTAGATTTTCCTTCCATTTTTTTTTTTTTTTGTTTCAATAATAAGGAGCATGTGAAAGGTGGGGAAGGGGGAAGGAGTGGCCGGGGAAAGGGGAGGGTAGAACATGAGATTCCCCACTAGCGCCAAAACCAATTGTGTGGGTGTTTTCAAGTTCCTATAGTTTGAAGTGTAGTGATTCGATTTGTATGTTTTCTGTTACATTTCAAGAGATTTTTAATGGTATAAAAAACGTCTCGATCGTACGTATCAGTAAAAATTTGCGAAGCTAGCAGAGATACAGAAAATAAACCCATATACAAAATTAAAGTACATTAAATTTGCAAGCTAAAAGCTTTTAACATCTTAAGTCGTTGAAGTGATAGTTTCCGAGATATAGGGCCGGAACCATGTATTTCACAAAAAACCGGAATTTGTTACATTTCGGCCAGTTTCTCCGAAACTAGCAGAGATACGAAAAATATACCCAAATACAAAATTAAAGTACATTTAATTTGCACGGTAAAGATCCTTAGATCCTAAGTCGTTGAAGTGATAGTTTCCGAGATATAGGGCCGAAACCATGTGTTGCACAAAAAACCGGAACTTATTACATTTTGCGCGTAAACTAATTTGGGATTTTGTCACTTATCTGGACTAGCGTTCACAGTGTTTTTATAAAATAAAACTTTTATAAAATTTTTGTTTCTTTGCAGCACTTAGCCAACACAATGATGGTTTTGTGTGCTGCCCCGAAGAGGCTTTGACTTGGGAACACCGCAAGTTTCTTATTGTGCAGGAGCTATTGCAAAATCAACCAGATATCATCTGTCTACAGGTGCGCAAAGTAATTGCATTTATTAGAAGAAAAAGACATGCTATAAACCTTTTGAAAACTGTTGCAGGAAGTCGATCATTTTAAATTTCTGCAAACAATGCTCGGTTCGCAGAATTACGATGGTATTTTCTTTCCCAAACCGGATTCGCCGTGTCTGTACATTGAGGAGAATAATGGACCCGATGGTTGTGCCATATTCTACAAACGGGATAAATTTGAGCTGAAACAGTTTGATACACGCGTGCTCGAGGTGTGGCGCGTACAGAGCAATCAGGTTGCGATTGCTGCACGATTGCAGCTCAAGTCTACGGGTCGTGAATTTTGTGTCTTTACAACGCATTTGAAGGCACGGCACGGCTCTTTGTTGGCCAAGCTACGCAACGAACAGGGTCGTGATCTGGTGCGCTTTGTACGCTCCTTTGCCGGCGAACAGCCGGTTTTGTTGTGCGGCGATTTCAATGCAGAACCGATCGAACCGATCTACAGTACAATACTCAATTGTGATACGCTACAGCTGTCCAGTGCCTATGCTGACATCAATGTCAAACATAAACAGCAGAATGTATCGAAAAACCAGAAGCATAAGCAGCATAAGAGCAACAGCGATACAGATCCGTTCGATCCGGTGCAGCACTCTATGCAACATGAACCACCATATACAACGTGGAAGATACGTGAGGCGGGCGAGGAATGTCACACCATTGATTATGTTTTCTATACGCGTAATCGTTTGAAGGTTCGTAAAAATTAACTCATAAAATGCTTTCAAACTAAACAAAACAAAACAAAACTAAAACTAAAACTTATGATTCATTTGCTTCTTTAGGTCATCAACTGTTTGGAGTTCCCATGCGATGAAGTAATCGGCCAGAATCGTACACCCAGCATGCAGTATCCATCGGATCACTTTTCGTTGGTCTGTGATTTCGAATTGCTGGATCTGGCTAATGAGCATCATAAAGCGTTCGATTAATTTACTTGAAGCGATTTAATCGATGTGTAATTGTGATATTAGCTATTAGTTTTTAAACAAAAAAGTATGAATTAAATTTTTCTTTATTAAATTCATCTTCTTATTGCCTAATAAAATATTAAACAATTAAATATGAAATATAATCTTACTGTAGTCGCTTAAAATGTTTAAGAAATGTTGTAATTTGAAATTTTTTCTTAATTCTACGCAATGCTGTCAAAATACGTTTGCATAAAACTGTAACTGCATCTGTAACTGCATAAACTGCCATTTTTAAGTTTTTGTGCATACATTTTTTATCTATATATATAAAAACGAAAGTATGTATCTATGTATCTATGTATCTATGTATATTTGTATGTCGTTATAGACAGATAAACCTTCCAACCATTCGCCGTGAAAATTTGTGTGTATATGCTTAAAGGAACAGAGAAGGTTTTGCCGATATATAAAAAAAACTCCCCTCCCCCATTTATTAAACGCGATTTTAGTACTTTTGGCTTTTTGTATGAAACATTTTTTTATTGTAGTCAATATCAACTTAATAATTGATATGGTAACTTTAAGTGGACGGTTGCTTGACATATACATTAATGGATGGGATAGCCCACTATTTGGGGTAGCTCCCATACAAACCTACTGGCCACTTTTGACTTTTTGTATGAAAGCTTTTTTATTAATATTAGGTCAATATTAGGTTAAAATGCAATGTTGTACCTTTTTATGGTCAGCCGCTTAACATATATAGACTAACGGGCGTGGCCTGTCCACCTTTTGGGCCGCCATACAAACATACTACCCACTTTTGTGTTTTTGTAAGAAAAACTTCTTTATTAAACTCAATATTAGGTTGAATTGCAATATGGTGCCAAGAAGAAAACTATAACCGAACCGAAGCTCTAATACCATTCACACGAAATTTAAATAGGGACTACCCCAAAAAGTGGGTGGTACACGCGCACTAGTAGATGTGTTAAAGCTCAAAAAGTGGGCGGGCCACGCCCAATTGTCTATGTATGTTAAGCGGCTGTCTCTTAAAAGGCACCATATCGCATTTCAACCTAAAATTGACTTTAATAAAAATGTTTTTCTTACAAAAAGTCAAAAGTTAACCATAGGTTTGTATGGGAGCTACCCTAAATAGTGGGCGGGCCACGCCCGTTTGTCTATGTATGTAAAGCGGATGACCATAAAAAGGCAGCACATTGCATTTCAACCTAATATTGACTTTAATAAAGAAGTTTTCTTAAAAAAACTCAAAAGTGGGCAGTAGGTTTGTATGGGAGCTACCCCAAATAGTGGGCGGGTCCCACCCATTAATGTATATGTCAAGCATCCGTCTACCAAAAGTTGCCATATCAATTATTAAGTTGATATTGACTGCAATAAAAATGTTTTTCATACAAAAAGTCAAAAGTGGGCGGTGAGTTTGTATGGGGGCTATCCCAAAAAGTGGGGTTAATCTTGACACTCTATTAAACTGGAATAAAAAGAAATGTACGTGTAAAATTTCAACTGGATAGCATACAAATTGGTCCCCAAGAAATGCGCAACAACACACAAACGGACATGGCTATATCGATTCGTCTCGTCGAGCTGATTAAGAATATATATACTTTATGGAGTCTACGATGGCTCCTTTAATGCGTTACAAACTTTCAGACATACTGATAATACCATTAAAATCGTAACTTATTATAATTCAACAAAAGGTTTGTAATTTTATTCACCTATTATTTTTTATTAGTCGATAGTATGTATGTGATTTTATCTTCTCTCTTAGGAGGCGTAGATACTGCCGACCAAATGATTGGTTACCATAGCACCAAGTGGAAAACAAATCAATGGCCGAGCATTGTATGTACTATTTGCAAACATGCCAGATGTATCCGCACTGAATGCGTTTATTATATTTTCCGAAGTCAACGTTTCGTGGGGAGAAAGAAATTCAAATCGTAGGAGGCCAAAATTTATGCGAGAATTGGTGCTTTCTTTCGCTGAAGACCACATGATGAGACGATCCAACAAACCAAGACAACAATTCTCAGCTGAGCTACTGGCTGAGATAAGAGAACCGGCCACAGGTTCCGTAGCCCCTGCAGGCAGTATTTGCTAAAACACCAGCTATTAGAAAACGTGGCAACAAGTGTGTAACCTGCGGGAAAGTTATTTGCAAACTAAACCGGAATATAATTGGCTCGGCCTATAAAAAAAATCAAAGATACAAACGACTAATTTTCACAAGAATCAAACGAAGAATGGGTAGTAGAGCACGCCGTACTTAAAAAAAAAAAAAAGATATCCGGTATTCCCCAAACATCATGCGTCGCTAGCCCGCAAGCGCCATGAAACAAGTAAACAGAATTCTTGGTTAACAGAATGCGGGAATGCTCCGAACATCACTAGCTCGCCCGCGCCAACAAAATAAACAACCAATGGATGCGTTCCAAAAATTGATTGACATCCTTTTCTTATGAATGTGTTTAAGTCTTAAAAAGCTTTATTTGAATTTTGATATGGTATTTAGTTGTGTGTGTGTCTAACTTTAATTGATTTTAAATACAATTTATAATTTTTACAACATTTTTGGTTTTGAACCATCCAACCATACGTCCGTCTTTATGTCTGTCGGGAATGAAAGTATGCTGACAAGAGAAGCCTTAAAGCATTTTTATTTTGATTTTATTTATTATTGAAAACCGCTTTAAGAATCATAAATAATCTTTGAAATGAAATTTTGCTCTTAATGCAAACTAAAATATTTCTCTTTAATTTACCGCAGACAGATACTTCTGCAGACAGATACTTTTGCAAGAGAAAATTTCTCTTAAACCGCTACTACTACTATGCAGAGATCTCTTTGAATCAATCTAAAATGTTATGCATGTACATTTCTCTTAGTTTGTCTGCAAAGCAGATATAACTTGTCTAAGTAATTCAAATGAAAATGCCGACAATTCACCAAAAAACACACACATTGAAAAATGTGTTTGACTTAAAAGCGGCTTCCTTGCAAAGTCTGTCAGTCGCATTCGCCTACGCAGAATTTTGCTTAAAGCCTTACTTCTTACTGGCCACCTTCCTTCCTTCATTCCTTCCGTACACTCTATAATGCGCCGCTATCAATCACACGTGCTCGTGCTCGTGCTCGTCCTTCGTCCTTAAAGCAAGGTGTGTAGTAGAGCAGCATCATAGCTGGGTGTGTGTGTGTGTGTGTGTTTTTGTTTTTTTGCTTATTTGTTTGTTTGTTTGTGTACACCATTACGACAATATGTCGGGTGAGTCAGTCAGTCAGTCCATCATTTAACTTAAGTTCAGTTGAGTTTGGTTCGGTTCGGTTCGGTTCAGTACAGTTCAGTTCAACAGAAATTGCTTTGGTTTTGTTTTTGAATGGTGCATGAGTTCATCAAGCGCGCATTTCTAGGCCGGTGACCTCGATTTCGAGCAGTTTGAAAAACGCCAAAAATGCTCATAAACAACACTGGGTAGCTAAGCTGCCGGCGGGCAACAAAGAGGCCAAACGCTTTATTAGTGAATTGCAAATTGGGTTATTAGGTTAATCACCTTGTATCACAATTGAGAATGGCGTTCGTTGAGAATGGCATCGAATATGGCGTATTATAAAAAGATTTCGCATTAGTAAGCATCACAGTCAAAGTAGTTTGACGGAATTATTTCATTTATTTCATTCTGATTTCAATAATGTTGGATGCAATGGTGTATACAGGTGCAAAGGTTTTATTAAATCCACTGCAAGTGAACCCACTATTTTATTGCAATATTCTGTGCAGTGAAGTTTCATACCTCGAAATGAACTAGTCAATTATCCACCGATCTCGTGCAATTTAACGGCTTTGGATTATTATCTCTGGAGTTATGCGAAGCATAGCCCTTTAGATACGGGTGAACGAAAATTAGACTACCAGAATGGGTTTACGAATTTGACAAAAAACCACGTTAAAGTCGATCAAAAATCAAGACGATTTTCTTTGATTATTGCAGTGTTTGCAAATTTGCTGAGACTTACGAATTGTCGTACTCAAGTTTACACGTGGTTTACACTATTTAAAAGCGGTCGTTATAATTTATATGATGATCCAAGACCTGAACGATCCGAAGCATCTAATCGTGCTGAGTTAGTGGAAACAGTAAGTGAAATAATCGCCACCTCACATGACCATCAATGATTTTTCGATGAAACAACAGATTTGTCCCATCGACCACCCTGCGTATTCGCCTCATCTATCACCGATGCGATTATTTTCTCTTGCCAAAAATGAAAACTGCAATGAAAGAAGCTTTTTACGATGACACTTCAGCCATACAAGCAGAGGTGACACTGGTGCTAAAGAACATACCCAAAAAGCGAGCTTAAATCGTCTATGGATAAATTCGTTGAGCGTGCCAAACGTTGTATTCTGAGTTAAATGGATCGTATTTTGCATAACTATTAGCTTTGGAACATAATATGTACCATGTTTGCTTTTATTATATGACTTAAAAGTTCAGTTATTTTTAGATCGCGCCATGTACTTCTTACATTTTAATTTTTATTCCACAGGTGTTAATATGTCTCTCAAGATCCACTACTTGAATTCGCACTGAATTATTTTCCAGAAAGCCTCACCAGAAAATGAAGACTCGCTCTGCGCTAACCATCTCCTTGTAGAGGCATGCATATGCATCCATAACAAAAACCGTCTTATCGATTTATAATTTCAATTAAGTGCATTGAACAACAATATGGAGAGTGTTGTACGCTTAGCATGAGGTGAACATTAAAAATCAGAAAAAAAAAAACTAAACGGATTTTAGTACAATTTTTGAAAAAACATAACCCTGCTCTAATCTTTTGATAGATTCTCTTCGCATGTAGTCGCATTTTCTTCGTTCTTTGTTGGTTATTTATGTACAAAGTAAAACGTATTCTATTTTTCGCTATATTAAAAGTTAACTTATTGTCCTCGTTTTAGTTAAAAAAATCTATAAGTTTGAAAAATTTGCGCTTATAACTTTCAAACTGTTCAAACGATTTAAAAAAAATGTATTTTATTAAATTTTTTTTTTTTTTTGGACGAAAGTCTCATTCATCTTTATCGTACTTTACTCCAGATATACTTGAAACAGTGAACCTACCCGCTAAAAGTACCTAAACTAAAACTTAATTCCGCGAAAACGTATTCATGCAAAATTTGGCTGAGCCTATTTTCGAGTTCAGCAGACCAAAATCTTAAAAAAAAAAAAAAAACAAGAAAATATGATATCCAAAGCACATCTAATTTCTTCTATTTTGTTGACTAGTGTAGTTATGCCTCCCCCTGTTTGTTTCCACTTCGTTACTTCTTACTCCATACACTCTTTTGTTTCCACACACCATTTTGCCCTTTCACTTTCGTTTGCCTATCTTAACTCAACCCTTCATATTAGCGCTCACCATTCACTGCTTTCAAGTTGAACATGTTTCTCTTTCGATGAAGTTGGTCATAATTTTAACTCATATATTGGCTGCACGATTTAATTTATTTTTAATTTCATTGTAAAATGTAGACATGTTTCGATTATGTTTGGAAGAAAATATCCGCCAATGAGTCCTCGCAGCGCTGAACACAGACCCTTGCTATTTTCATTTAATAAAATTTTCAATAAGATTTTGACAAAGCTGTGTCTCTAACTCACCGTTGACGAGTTGCATTTGTTTCTGGTTTCTTCACATACAGCTGAGATGTCAAAAAACCTCAAAGAAACAACTCGCACGATTTTAGTGGCCAGTTGGCTTGGGTATTTCGGAAGATGGTGTCTGGATATCGTTGCTGCAACAAGTCGACGAATTCATGCGCGGTGTGGTAGGTGGCGCCGTTTCATTTGGCGCTAAACTATCATAAATATATTTCAGCAACAGACTCATTTCGTTCACTAGCAACTGTTGCCGATCCAGATCACTCAAATTGGCATGTTCGGCAGCCTCTTCTTGTGCTAAGAGTGTTTCAAACACAGCATCGCACATATCCGGTGTCAATATTTTATGAACCGGCGTATCATTTTTTTGTTCAGCTGATTCATGTTGTTGTTGTTGATGTTGTTGTTGTTGTTGCTCTTTTTGTTGTTGGTGGTGCTTCTGCGGCTGCTGCTGTTGGAACGCAATATTTTCCTTAAGTGCCGCTGCCGCTGGCAATTTTGTCAACTTATGCACCTCCGGTTTGGGTGGCAATCGAACACTTTTTTCAGTATTAGGACATCCTGTATAAATTCAAAATTAAACAATCTTTCGATAATAGTACATTTCATCATTGAACGTGCAGTGCACACTTACCCACACATTTGCAATACTGTGTACAAATAAGCATTTGTTCATAACAATCGCAACAGTTTTTTACACACTGCGACTTTTTACAAGAGCAGCCTTTCCGCTGAGCTTTGTGTGGATCATTTAAAATTGACATTTTTATTTAATTTTTATTTTTTTTTTTTAAGAAAAAGAGCGAGCTGATTCAATGCATGTGGGAATGGACGTTCAACTCAAAAGAAAAGTTTATGTCCATGTGACATCTGATTGAACTGTCAATCAAAATAGAGGGAGATAGAAAGGAAAACACAACGTGCGAGAGAGACAAATAGTAAAATAAACTTTAATTTGATACTAAAGATAGATAGATAGATAGATAGATACGATACGATACGATACGATACGATACGATACGATACGATACGATACGATACGATACGATACTAGAGATAGATATATACGATACTAGGGATAATAGAGATACACAATTCTGACAATTTCTTCATTGCAAGTTTTTCCGAAATGGTCGATCTGATACATTGGATTTCTTGGGCTATCAAAATGTATATAACAAAGTGAATAAAAGCACAAAATGTACGAGTATATATTGTACAAGGAGTGTCCCAACAGAAAAAGGGCTGTTCAAAAAAACAACAAAAATTTAATATTTTGCAAAAGTGATTTGTTTTTATTCAAAAAATAGTATCCTTGTGCTTCGATACAGCGTTTTGCATGGCCAATAAACATTTCGAATGAGTGTTTTAGTTAATTATTCGGAATGTCCTTGAGAATGCCGGTCGACGACTTTTGGATGGCTTCAATGTCCTCATAGCGGTGTCCTTTTTATCGGCAAATGAAGTTTTTCCCAAATAGATTAAAGTCACACGAAGCCAAATCAGGCGAGTACGGTGAATGGTTGTTGGTTAAAATGTCTTTTTTTTTGGTGAGAAAATCGTTGATAAGTATCGACCGATGAGACGGCGCATTATCGTGCAACAGGCTCGAACTCCCTGGCTCACGGTATTGTGGTCGAACACGATGAATACGCGACAGAAGACGCTTCTTAACACCAAGATGAAATACAGCATTAACCGTTTGGCCAGGTGGGATGAACTCTCGGTGTGCAATGCCCTCAGAATCGTAGAAACAAATCAACATTGTCTTAACTTTTGACTTTACAGGACGACTTTTTTCCGGTTTTGGCTCGTCTGAAGGAAGCATTCAGACGAGCACATTCGGCACTTTGATGTTTGGTTTCGGGGATCATATTGAAAGCACCAAGTCTCATTACCAGTCACAATCGAATACTTGAAGTTTTCATCCTTTCTCGACTCTTTAATCAAGTACTTAGAAAATTGGATTCGGCGCAACTTTTGGTCGTCAGTCAATTTGTGCGGAACAAACTTTGTTGAATACACCTTGCGTAGACGCAATTTCTCCATCAAAATCTGATGAATCGAATCTTTGTGAATATTCAATTCCATTTTCATATAACGTAACGAAGATTTTGGCTCATTTTGTATAAATTCACGCACAAGATACTGTCACTTTTAGCATGTTAACTGCGCTTGTAGTGGTCCGATTGTAATAAAATTATTACAAGATGTCAGTGATGGGTGTAGCTTTCCAACGCATGTACCTACCAATAGGTGGCGCCAGCAGATACAGCTATTTTTAAAAAGCTCTGTTTCTTTTGCGACAGACCTTGTATAACTAATAATAAGTTCGGTTATTTTCAGATCAACCGTGTAAATCAGATGTTTTGATGTTTAGATTATTCGTTGGAAGTGTATTTATTATTTCGGAAGGAGCCCACTTTGAAGGCGATGTACAATAAGAAAAAACTCTTTTGGATTTTACATTTTTATATAGTTGAACGCCATCGCCCTTAATTGCCAAAGTTTGATGAATTTACCAGCCTATAAATTTCAATGTGGGCGACAGAGACGCAAAAACAAATTACAATTAAATTTGCTTAACAACAATATAAATAATGAAAAAGGAAACAACAACTAAAGAGTTGTTAGCCAACAATGTACGTTGTATAGCAGAGGAGGTGTGCGCAGGAACGATTTAAATAAAGTGGAAAGTTATGCCATTTTAACATATCTTTTTTGTCTCACTTACACTCGCAAGCTTCGAGCTTCGAGTCACTGTTCAATATCTAAAATGGTTAGACTGGCTAACAATATTTTGTTTATTCTTCGTCTATCAACAGCAACAACAAATTATGAGAGCGACTGTTCGCTTATTTGAGTTCAGTTACACTTTGAAAGTTCAGATTGCTTAGCAGCTGTAAAAAAAATTATACGCCCATTGATTTTTATGTGAAGCATCTGTCCATAAGAAGCCGTCATGTCAAATTTCACGTCGATATTGGCTGCCATAGAAACGTATGGGAGCTATCTCGCAAAGGGAGGATCACAGACTTTGATTTAAATGTAAAGCGTCCTTTCATAAGAAGCCACCATGCTAATTGTTATATAATAAAAATTTTCATAAAATATTTCCAAAGTGGGGGGGGGGGGTTGGTTGTTTTGTTTGTATGTATATATATTCTTGATCAGCTCATCTCAGCCCAATTTTTATATTATCCATTTGAAATTTTGCACGTACATTTCTTTTTATTGCAGTTTAATAGAGTGTCAAGAGTGACCCGCCACGCCCACTTTTTGGGGTCGGTCACACACACTCTTTGTCACCTGTTTCTTGAGTAAAAAAAGTATTTTCTTGAACTCTTTAATTAAAGGGTAGGAGTGGTACTAAATGATGTAACTGGAGAGACAGATCACAAACATTTTTTGCACCCTGTACATAACCTCAAAAGTAGGAAAAAACAACGTTTCTCGGGTACATAACCTCAAATATCTCAAAATCCTGATGTGATGGGCCAATGCTGACCACGGATTCGCATTCTACGTAGCAAATTACTTCGGAAATGATCCTTAGCTTTCCAACAACTGTTATTACGTATACGCAATGTTGTCGTAAATGGGCGGTTAGTGTAGGAGTGTTCAAATGAACATAAAATTTTGTTTAAATGTGTTGCTGCCTATTATTATAAAATATACTACCAGGATTCAACTCGATATCTAGATATCTGCAAAATTCGAATTTATGCCAAATATTTTGCGATACGGTCCACTGTGCAGTGATGATTCTTATCATTTTCCTTTCAAATTATGCCATGCTTCTTACTTAATAATATTAATTTGAAATTTCTTGAAAATATTGTTCAAATCGTATTCTTATTTCTTGTGCTATTTTTTTTTTCTTTTTTTTTTTTTGTGAATATTTTCGTTATTGTCTACTCTAAACATTAGAATGGGTATATTGTCAAGCAGGAACAAACAATTTCTAAAGCATCCTTTGTGCGGCTAGAAATTGGAGAAAACAAAACCTGGAATCTGTTTGCCAATATTCCGAACACGTTTGCCAATACACGTCGACTTCGAGATGCAGCATGTAATTGAAGTGTAACTGACTTTGACTTAATTTAGTTTGCGAATATGGCTCCACATCATCTACTCCGATAGTGCAAACGCAACATCTGCTAGGAACACGATTCAAGCTCGGCAACTTAGAAGTAGCAGGTACGCTGCAACACCTGCGCACACAAATTTATAATTTGCTTCAGCGTTTGCCATCAAAATTATTGAGTGGTCGTCTTTGTAATTGAAGTAGGTTGATGCTGCCTTCCTTACTGTCCTTATACTCGTATTGTAATGATTTTCTATCACAAATCTGTTGGAAGCAAATTTTAATATTTAGTTATAGCTGTGAAATATATATTTTTGTGAATTTTGTTTACCAACTATTGCACCAATGCAGTTCGGAAATGCCCATTGTTGATAAAAATCAGTTGCCATAATCCGCCAAGTCCTATTATTTTCGGAAAATGACAATACTTCATTGCTTAATATGCTGTGAATGGCTACAGTTGTCTCTTTCAATATTTTTGCAATCGTCAGTTGGTGTATCCGAAGAAACTTGTGTTTGTCCTAGAGTTTCAAATCCGCGGTATTAATAGTATATCAGCCGGAAATCTATGCAGATAAATAAAATTGGAGTGTCTGTTTGTGTAATATGGATGTATACACGCGGTACCTATGTATACCAAAATAAAATGTTAAAATGTTTTACAATTTGTTTCTGTCTGTCTGTCTGTTTGTTCCGGCTAATATCTGAAACGGCTGCACCGATTTTGACAAGACTTTCACTGGCAGATAGCTGATGTAATAAGGAGTAACTTAGGCTACTTTTATTTTATATATATATATATATATATATATATATATATATATATATATATATATATATATATATATATATATATATATATATATATATATATATATATATATATATATATATATATATATATATAAATGGAAGTATGTATGTATGTATGTTCCCTATAAACTCCGAAACCGTTCAACCGATTTTGACAAAATTATGTGTCAATATTCAAAATAGTCCCGTGTGTGATCCTGTAAAGTTTCGTGACGATTAGATAAACAGAAAATTTTTTTAAATTTTTCTAATTTTATTAGAATTGGAGGTAGTGTAAAGGGGCATGTGGAAGGTGGGGAAGGGGGAGGAGTGGTCGGAGAAAGGAGTGGCAGGGGAAAGTGGAGGGTCGCGTATAACGTCTCGGGGACCATCTAGTAGTAAATAAAAACTTTACCGTTCTGCAGGTCCAATACAACTACTCATATTCGTATACTGCTTGGTGATATATGTACATAGTGGTGCAGTTTCTCTAGAAATCATCCGAATTGAACTGATGTTATACGGAGAATAGTTCAAACAGCTGATATTGCGTTCTGTAGCGTTAAACTTTTCGTTTCGTGTCAAAAAAAACTCAGCTAAAACTTCAGTAAAATGTTCTTTCCTCTTTACACTAATTCAAAATTCAATTCTCAGAGCCAACTTGTGGGGAAAACTCCTAAATGCCAAAGTAGACTGCAACAATTTTTACTTAACGTACCCCCACAGCACACCTATATTCCTGCAGGAAGTCATGGACAACCATCAACCCTTGATATATTTCAAACAAATCACCCACAACATTTAGCTTATCCGCGAGTAATAAACACACTAAATTCAGATCACCTTCCAGTGCTACTAGAAGCCATTGACGATCCGCCTTTCACGGACACGTTTTTTCGCTACGATATGAAAAGAGCAAATTGGGTAAGATTCTCCATTTTTTTTTAACGAATCGCTTCCTCAAATAGTTCCCAACGCTGTATGCCATCCAGACGATATTGACGATATGATAAATATCTTTAGTGAGGTTTTCCGTGGAGCCAAAGGTTTTAGTATACCTAAAAAACGAATTGAATTCACCCCAAAGCCGCTGTCACAGAACCTCCTATACTTATTTAAAAGTACTGGCTAAGGTACAGACGTCAGGCTGACCTTATTCTCCTCAAGTGGCTAAATAATCTAATAACCAAAGCGATGCTAGAATTTCGTAATTAGTCCTGGAATATCGCTCTCTCATCCTTAGATAAAGCTGCTTCCCCCTTTTGGAAACTTTGCCCAAATACATGGTTAACTGATAATGCAAGATCGTCATGTAACATATCGTGAGGTATAGGCATCCTTGCACATTAGTTCCAATTCAATACATTCGATTTTGCATGAACACTTAGCTGTAAAATAAAGTTGCTCTCGTTGGATACCCCATAATTTGACAATCGCTCAAAAGAAGGCTCGCGTCGATTGGTGTAAGGAAATGCTTAAAAAGTTCGACTGTGGTGCTTCAAAAGACGTGTATAAAATCGTGACAGGTGACGAATCATGGATATATGCGTATGAACGGGAAACAAAACAGCAATCGACCGTATGGGTATTCCAAGACGAGCCAAATCCAACAAAAATTGTTCGTGGAAGAAGCACGGCGAAGCAAATGATCTGATCGCCTGTTTCTTCGGCCGAATGGGTCATGTGGCCACTCTGCCGCTTGAGCAATGTAGGACGGTCAATTCTGAGTGGTACACGACCATTTTTTTGCCGGAAGTCTACGGAGAATTTCGTAAAACCAACCGCTAAAGACGAATCATTCTCCATCATGACAATGCGAGCTCGCACACATCTCATCAAACAAGTGCATTTTTGTGAAGTCAAAACATCGAAGTAATGACTCATCCTGCGTACAGTTCTGATTTGGCACCCAATTATTTCTTCTTGTTCCCGAGTATCAAAGGTAAACTGCGTTTCAACGCAAATGGTTTGAACGAATGCAAAAGTGTATTGAACATCAAGGGGAATATTTTGAAAAACAATAAAGCCATTTTCATTTAAAAATGCTTGTTATTATTTGCTATTCTCGAAATATAAATAGTACCCCTCGTAGTGTATACGCGCTTTGATTTTCCGCTAACGGAGAGATATTAATCGGACGATTAACTAGTGGAGCGTGGCCGTAAAAATGCTGACTAAGAAGGCTGACGATTTGGACGTGGCCAAAAGTCATGACCGATTTTTGAAAATGTAAAAACAAAAAACGTCACCTTGAAATACTCGAGCGCGATTGATTTTTTTTTTTATTTTTTTTTATTTTGTAAGAAATCCTATTTGGATTACGAAAAACATATAATCTGACGTTTTTCATGGGGCCATGTAGCTAAAAACATCAATAAAAGATGATGCGTACAGATGCTGATAACTGTGAACGAATGATGGAACAATTTCACTAATTCTTTTTTTGTTGTGTTTATTATTGTCAGGAGAAGGTTCATATGAAAATTGAAAATTGAAAATTGAGAAAGTTGAGCGGAACATTAGAAAATTTCGAACATTTGCGTTGTAAAAACTATTTGTGAATTATAAGTGCTATTATGTTTTAATCGAAGTTTATTTTTGTCAGATTTACAATATCTCTCCATATAATTGTCAGATTATCATTTAGGACGACTAGGACATCTAGTTGAATCGCGCGTCTGTATAAAAATCTGACGCGCTCGAGTATTTCAAGGTCACATTTTTTGTTTTTACATTTAACGAAATTACTATTCACAATACATTGTAATGATATCTGGAGTGAAATATATGAAATAAATGAAATTCTTTTTTTTTTTTTTGTTTTATGTTTTTATATTCACATATTATTGTTTTACAAGCAGAGCAGAACATTTTCATTAGATTCATATAATCATCACTTTATTCTCACAAGTTTCTTTCTAGTTTCATTACAACATTTGTTAATATCATAAAACAATAATTAGTATCTCTGACTAAGACTAAGCATAGATCACCAGAAAAAGTGCACGGATAATATAAATGGACTCGCACGAGTCAATGGTGGTGCAAATTTTTTTCAACTTAAACAAGAGTAGACTTAACAATTGTAATAGCATTTAGATAATAATTAAACTTAATGCTAAAAATTTTAATATTATAATTTAAATAGATTTAATCGTAGGTTAGTTAGTTAAAATACGCGCGCGCGACAAACAAAAAACGGAAGAAACATTGGATAGACGTGTACAAACTATACAAAATATTCATTCGACTAACATAAAACATAATGTATGTGTATGTGTATGTGTATGTGTATTGTATTTGTTTTGTTTTGTATGAGTACTAGCAAATTAAATGTAGCAAAAAAAAATAGTGTACTAGCTTAGATTTGATTAATTAGATTAGTTACTAAAGATAAACAAACACATGTTGTCTCGATAGAATGATGAAAACATTTGTTTTTTTTTTTTTTTGTTTTGGGAAAATTGCCTGAAGAGTGTGAATGCGTGTGGATGTGTGTATGGTGAAATTTGGGCATTTTTTTGTATGGAAACTATAAGAGCCGATTTAGTCGGGTGCGCAGTATTGCTTTAGCTCCTCGTAGCCGCATGGACGGCGACAGCATTCGTGTGTCGGCCCATTCTGTAACGGTCGATAGAAGATTTCGCCGGCCATATCGCGCTTCGTAACACCATCATCATCTCCATCGATGACAGGTAATCGCTCAGTCAGTAGCAACGGACGTGTACGCCCATTGCAGATGAGGTGTATGGCCTCGGAGAGAGTGTTGCTGCAGTAACGTTTGAATTCGATGTCATTCGGATCGGGCGCCAGGGGCATTGCTTCTGTGACCAACGATGAGGAGGTCCAACCGAATGCGGCAAGCAGGATATATAATGCTGATGCCACAACGATAAATTTCATGGGTGCCATCATCATTATGAACACCATCTGAAAGTAGAGAGAGAGAGAGAGAGAGAGAGAGAGAGAGAAATTAAAAACATATATTTATACTCTTCAAAGTTTTTTATACCATTCACACATAGTGTGAAAAATGGTACTATCAGTTTGTCTGAAAGTTTGTAACGCATTAAAGGAGCCATCGTAGACCCCATAAAGTATATATATATATATATATATATATATATATATTCTTGATCAGCTCGACGAGACGAATCGATCTAGCCATGTCCGTCTGTCCGTCTGTTTGTTGTTGCGCATTTTTCGGGGACCAATTTTTCTGCTATCCAGTTGAAATTTTGCACATATACTTCTTTTTATTGTAGTTTAATAGAGTATATAGATTGATAGATTAATAGAGTATATAGCCCCCATACAAACCTACTGCCCACTTTTGACTTTTTGTAAGAAAACTTATTTATTAAAGTCTATATTAGGTTGAAATGTAATGTGGTGCCTTTTTATGATCAGCCGCTTAACATGCATAGACTAACGGGCGTGGCCCGCCCACTATTTGGGGTAGCTCCCATACAAACCTATGGTCCAGTTTTGACTTTTTGGAAGAAAAACTTTTTTATTAAAGTAAATGCGATATGGTGCCTTTTAAGAGACAGCCGCTAAACATACATAGAAAATTGGGCGTGGCCTGCCCACTTTTTGAGGTAGCCCCCATACAAACCACCCGGGCAATTTTGTAGTTTTTATGAAAAAATCCTTCATTTAGATCAATAGTAGCTTGCAATTTGATTTTGTGGATTTTAATGAACAACCGCTTCATATAAATATACAAAGGGAAGTGTACCGCCCACTTTTTAAGGTAGACCCATACAAATTCACAGCTCAGTTTTATGCATTTGTACAAAAAAACGTCAATATCAACTTGAAATTCGATATGGCAGCATCTTACACATCTACTACATCGCTTCATACACATCTACTAGTGAGCGTGCACCACCCCCTATTTAAACCCCCACTTTTATGTATAACAATACTATTTAAAGTTTCGTGTGAATGGTATTTTAGCTCCGGTTCAACCGAAGTTAACTTTTTTTCTTGTTTTTTTTTTAGCTGCTTAAGTGCTAAACTATAAACTAAAGGTACTACATATATATATAGATATATATATTCTTGATCAGCGTGACGAGACGACTCGATCTAGCCATGTCAGTCTGTCCGTTTATTCAGTTATAATTTGTTTTGCACATATACTTCTTTTAATAGACTATTAAAATTGACATGCCACGCTCACTTTTTAGGATAGCCCCATAGGATATGTATGAAAATTTGTTTATTGCTATCAGTATCATCTTCAAATGTAACATGATGGCTTCTTATGACGGTACTCTTCACATATATAGCCCCTAGACAAACCACACGCCCACTTTTGTCTTTTTATTTGGAAATTTGACATCATCATGACTTCTTATGAACGCGTGCTTCACTGAAATAT